>JAVTVY010054755.1:0-28424 GCA_036873755.1 Hanleya hanleyi | reverse complement strand
GTGCTATAAATAGGTCACCAGCTAGCGTGCTATAAAAGGGAAGCGGCCTGGTCGTTTCATCAGACACTCTGTCAACCACCAAGATGTTCACTTGCACAACTTGCCAGAAGCAGTTTACTCGTCTAGATAATTTACGACGCCACGAGGCCTCCACCCACAACGATGGACTGTATACTTGTATAACCTGCGCGCGGTCATTTAATCGGGAAGATGCTTTACTGCGCCACGAACGTTCAATTCGTGGGCCACCCAAGCGTCCATGCGAGGATTGTGGTCAACTCTTCAAACGACGCAGTCAGTTGCTGCGACACCAACGGTTGATTCATGCCCCGGTACCATGGCATGAGCGACAACTTCCTACTGAAGAGGAGCCGCGGAAGGTCAGACCCAGTGAAGATAAGCCCGGGGAGACGAACGCCACTGGTGATGCGATGAAGGAGAGCCCGCCTATACCCACCGTTCAGAAGAGCCTGGATATCCAGCCGGACCCCAGCGTTACGGTTTCGAGTCATACGCCTGACAACATCGAACAGTTTCTGGGCGATCTCTTACAGGACAATCATCCAGTGAGTGACATCGATCGGCGCCATTGGTCCATGACACGGCACTGTTTCCACCCTCATGACCCTATTCAAGATATTTACAATTTTCCACTGACCAATCGCACCCGTCTACGCAGCTACGTGGAAGCCATCTTCAAAGATCAAACTACGGCCTTCAAATTGAATGTGGCTTTCGGGTACATCTTACGTCACAAAAAGACGGGCCAGTTACGGTATTATTATCCCGGCAATAATATCTATGTGTCTGACCAGCCGTTCACCATCATTAACCGGAGGTCACTAGAGACGATGCTAGAGATACTGGACACCGTGGAACCCTTGAGATGGACACATCGTCAACGCCCCAACATACAATGGGTGGTTGAGAGGGTAACCAATGTCACGTTTTTCCTTACCAAGCTGACCGACCACCGCCATCGGTTGAATGCGTCACCCGCGCACTGATGAATACCATAAGATGCCGCACATACTCTCTATGTCTACATGCTGATCGTTGACTTGAGCTCAGTAAACACTTGTACCTAATGTGACGGTGCGTTAAATAATAAAACATGGTGTTTGATATTTCAATTTGTTTTGCTGTGAACATACTAAACATACCCAGGGCGGCTCCCCCAGCCTGGGTATGATGTAACATTGGGGATAATAAACTATATAAACATTGCTGAACTTGATGTTATTCACGACAACCGCTATCCGATTGTATAATACAGAATATATAATTAGTCTAGCCCCCATATCTAGCCTTCACATGGATATCTCACTCGACCCAATAGGCCCATGAGGGGCTCGGCTAGACCCCAAACACGTCTATTTCCATACTACGGCCAGGCTGCGCATGCGCAGAATGACGATATTTCAACCCCACACCCACGCCATCAGAGGCTCCCTCACATAGGCTTCACATGGATACATCACACGACCCATTCGAACCGTGAATAGCCCATCTCTAACCCAAACACACACCCACATACCCCCCAAAATGCCTGCTTTCTATACTACGGGTCAGTCTGTGCACGGACGAACCATTAGTGTAGTCAAGTGCTCCTCCACGAGAGCTTCAAAATAAGACCTCACTCGACCCCATTGGACCATTAGGGACTCACCTAGACTCCAACATGCCCACCCCGTATGGCCCTATACACCCATAGCCATGCAGTATACGCCTATGGGCCTACCCAGGCCTCGGTGACTTTTTTCAAAAATTTCACCGTTTTGCTCCGGGACACTTCCTATCATGTTCTAAATGACGAGACTAAGAAAATAAATCCAAAAAACCCTCCCGCAAATGTCTAGAAATAGTTTTCCCAGTAGGATAAACATTGGTCCTATACCCCAGTATGGGACTATATGGCTCTATATGGGGCTCCTCGAACTTTTTCAAAAATTTCACCGATTCGCTCCGGGACACTTCCTATCATGTTTGTCTTGACGAGACTAAGAAAACGAGACCCCACAACCCTACCGCAAATGTCGAGAAGTGGGTTTCCCAGGGGGACAAACATCGGTCCTATACCCCAGTATGGGCCTATATGGATCTCGGTGACTTTTTTCAAAAATTTCACCGTTTCGCTCCGCGACACTTCCTATCATGTTTGTCTTGACGAGACTAAGAAAACGAGACCCCACAACCTATACCGCAAATGTCGAGAAGTAGGTTTCCCAGGATGGTCCTATACCCCCATACCCCATATAGGCATTTTCCCGTAATTTAGAATAAAGTCCGTGATCCGTATTTTTTCAGGAAAATTTTTACATACACCCACCTTGGAACTAGGGGGAGATAACTCTATTGATAAGCAAGCCCCGTTAAGCCCGGCGACCTATATACCCCCCATACCCCATATAGGTATTTTCCCGGATTTTTCGATAAAGTCCGAGTTCCGTTTTTTTTTTCAGGAAAACTTTTACATGCACCCACCCATGACTGGATGCCCCTTCACCTAGGCTTCACATGGATACCTCATACAACTCCATTGGACCATTAGTGGCTCCCCTAGCTCCAAAACGGCTAGCGGGACCCATACAGGGTCCAGTTTTCGATACTAGGTGACCTCATCCCGACGAGATGGCCAGTTTTCGACACCGGATGTGCCGCCATCTTGAACATGCGTGCCGCCATCTTGGATATGGCCCATAATGCACCGGGTCAAAATACTCGCTTCTGATTGGCTGAGAGCTCTGTGACGGATTTGAAATACTCGCTTCTGATTGGACGAGAGCTCGGCATTGCGTCTGCGCATGCGCAGAATGATATTCCTACCGCACGCCCAACCCATCAGATGCCCCTTCACGAATGCTTCACTTTGATACCTCACTCGACCCCATTGGTCCACTAGGGCCTCCCCTAGCTCCAAAACGTCTATTTCCATACCCTTTGGCCACCGCGCATGCGCAGAATGCCGATATTTCACCCCTGCACCCAACCCATCAGATGCCCCTTCACGAATGCTTCACTTTGATACCTCACTCGACCCCATTGGTCCACTAGGGGCTAACCTAGCTCCAAAACGTCTATTTCCATACCCTTGGGCCACCGCGCATGCGCAGAATGCCGATATTTCAACCCTGCACCCAGCCCATCAGATACCCATTCACGAATGCTTCACTTTGATACCTCACTCGACCCCATTGGACCATTAGTGGCTCCCCTAGCTCCAAAACGGCTATTTTCATACCCTTGGGCCACCGCGCATGCGCAGAATGCCGATATGTCAACCCCACACCCAGCCCATTAGATGCCCCTTCACGAATGCTTCACTTTGATACCTCATATGACCCCATTGGACCATTTGTGGCTCCCCTAGCTCCAACACGGCTATTTTCATACCCTTGGGCCACCGCGCAAGCGCAGAATGCCGATATTTCAACCCCACACCCAGCCCATTAGATGCCCCTTCACGAATGCTTCACTTTGATACCTCACTCGACCCCATCGGACCATTTTATCTAGGGACTACTTTTTCTCCGCGGAAACTTTTTCCCGAGACCGAATCACCGCCAAAACGCTGCCAGACCGCATCTCCGCGGATGAATACATCCCCTGCCACAATTGGAACTCTCCCGTGTTGGAGGTAGCTTTTGGTGATTCTGCCGGAACTATTCTGCACTTGACCTCTCCTCCTCAAATCCTCCCCAAATGACCTCTACATCCGGGTGAAATTGGCCTTTAAACCCGTTATATATACTACTTAGGTGGACCTGACATCTTAAATACGTTTGTAGCTTACCGTAAATAGGTCGATATGATGTCATAACGAGGACACCTGTACCCCTGGACACAGGTGATTGATCACGTTCGCGGTGTTCAAGAGTGCCTGTCTAAGCTCGAACAATACGAAAACATCTGATTTTAGGATGAATATAACATTTTGTTGTTATAAATATGAGATCGATATATTTATTTTTCGTTTATTCCGAAGTCGGACATCGAGCGGTATGGATCAATACCAGGGAAAGCTCATCATACTTAAAATTCTTTCTATAGGGGCTATCCTAATATTAGTTATCTACATATAATTCATTGATTAGTTCATCGATAATTCCGGCGTACTAATACACAATCGGTTTACCTCTCCTCTCTCATACCTCGGACATGACTCTCGAATAGTGTTGCTTGTCTTTATTTTTTGCTGCTCTTTTTAATCTGATTATTCTTATATGACATCTCTTACTAACATACAGCACCCAAGGATGATAATTTTTTTTTCCTCGTGAGAAAAACGCGATTGGATTATCACAGGGGGTTAAATCTAATCCGTGACGGAATCACGAATGCGCATTTTAAATCTTCCCGGTAAAAGAGCTTTATTAATTACACATTTTCTCCATAAATATATTCCTACTGCCAGTTTAGCGTGATATCTCGAGATGCCATGCCTTGAGGAAGAGATTTTGAGTCAGATAAATTATGGATAAATTTCTGTGATGCGAACCTTTGGTAAATAGGTCGGCACTTTTTTCTTCGCGCTTTACCTCACTCATCAAATCGTCCAGGACAATAACGTTAGTTTGGCCGGAGTCGAAGTAATACTCTTCGCCGATGCCATGAGGTATGCCGGGGAGAAAGTTTACATTTTTCAGACTGGTAGATTCATAGGCTGACTGCTATTGACTGTAACACCATACGATGCGTGTTGGAGAGGGATCGATATTAGCACGCTCCAAAAATTTCATTACCCACGATGTCTTCCCACAATCAGTCGGGCCGCTGACGATCATAGTAAATAGATGTTCTGATGCTCTTGAGTGCGCCATAGATCGAGTCTCCCGTTTGTGCTTATACGGATGTTGCGCTATGATTGTTTGAGTCACGGTTGTGATAGGTTGAGTCCCCAGTTGGTGTATAAATTGATGTCTGATCATGTTATCTGAAACGCGAGAATGTTTTCTGACACATCGTACACTTGTTTGTCATGTTGACACTTCACTGCCAAGACGTAGACTAATTCTGATATCATTTCTCTCTATATTCTATAATATACGGCATATCCTCCTCCTCCTCCTCCTCCTCCTCCTCCTCTATTCAGCCATCTCACCAGCGATTAGTCATTAATATTCTAATAATGAGCGTCTCCGAGTGCTTGACCTTAAATATCGCTATTAAAAAAGATCTATTCCTTTTCCCGTCATACATTTTCTAGATGTCTCCGAGAGAGTGTCTTTCCGCTTTCCCTTTGCTGACGCTTGCACGCCTGCTTTCTGACGCCCTCTATCGAGTTCTGATTTTGCTTGCTCCACAACTTGCTGTGCGGGTGAAATTAGTTCACAGTCGCTATTTCAGACGCATTTCCTGTACGGGATTTGTTAGACGAGTTCAACGTACTGTTGCCTTGCGAAATATTAAGAGAGTTTGGAGGAGAATGCACTCTCTGTCCCCCAATCTGACATATTTCTTAAGGAAGCTCTAATCTGGTCTAGATAAAATTTAATCCACATATCAGCATAGTCGGCGTTGTCTTCTGCCGACATGATAACGCGATAGTAGTGACGCGTTCGACGGTTTCTAAAGGAATGCAAAAATTCCTCTCATACAGTTATAATATAGCTATGACAACATCGAATCTCCTAAAAAAGTGTTACACGAGGTATGGGGGACACAGGGGCTATCCAACGATCTAAGTTTCGGCTCTAGGACGCTGCCTGTTCTAGAGATATAGAGACCGTCTCCAAATTCGTCTAATTCATCTTGTGACGTCACCATGGCGATCCAACGACGCGTCTCTCTCCTGGGCATCACACGACGTAAGGTTCTTCTCAGTAGCCCTTCACGTTCCAGAGATATGGAGATTTTAATGAATTTGTTTTTTGGTCGGAAACGAAATTCCTAGGCTTTAGGCGTATAATTACAGATTCTGTCTATTCAACGAGTGTATGTTAATGAGGTTTACGGGGGAAAAATAACCTATCCCTACCTACTGCGAGTAATGTTCAAAGATTGAAGTGAGTGAGTGAGTGAATAGGGTTTAACGTCGCTTTCAACATTTTTTCAGCTATATCACGACGGGGAAGGGAAGGGAGGGGAGGGGGAGAGGCAGGGGAACCTACTTGTAACAGAGCAGATCTAATGCTGCCATTTTATAGTGCTGTCCCACTGAAATATCATGCCGTAGGCAGACGTGACACCCCACTCAGTCACATTATACTGACACCGAGCGAACCAGTCCTTGTTCTATCCTCTTAATGCTGAGCGTAAGCGAGGGAGCAACAAGTTCCATTTTTCAAGTCTTAGGTATGACCCGGCCTGGTCAAAGATTGAAATGATCTATCAACGTAGTTATGATATCAAATCCACCTATTCACGGTAAGCTACAAGCTTATTTAAGATGTCAGGTCGACCTATAAAGTTAATTATAACGTCATCTCGACCTACATAGGACACCAACCCATTCACGGTAATTCCTCGACCTAGAAACTTATTTGTGACATCATCTCGACCTGTAAAGTTAAATATAACGTCATCTCAACCTACATATGACGCCATCTCGACCCAATAACCTAGTTACAAAGATGATTCGACCTACATATTTACTTAACCCTACCTGGCCTGGGGGAGGGGGCGGAAAGTGCCCCCCTAGTGAACTTTTCTCTGCTGCTCCGAAACGACAAAACTGAGGAGGCTGAAACTTGGTGACTTTTAAGCTTATCTTATTGGGGTCATTTTGAGCCTATTTTCATATACCCCCGGGCAGAGGATCATGGGTAAATGCAAAATGGCGGCCATGTGGTATTCGCGAAAGTTGTGTTTTTCAATCTTTTCGCTCCATTTCTTCACATTTTCCTTGCCTAAAAGGCCTTGAAAGTATTTTATTTATGCAAAACTAATTATTCTCTATTTTATTAGATTTTTTTCGAGAGAAAAATCTGAAAAATGGAAATTTTGAAAAATCGCCCAGAAAAAGGCCGAAAAATGGCGTCCGAGAAGATGACGTCACTGTGACGTCATCATGGCGGCCATCTTGGATTTTTTTAGATTTTCCGGTAGAGCTTGAGCCCAAGATACTGTGTGGTAAGTTTCAGCGCTCTAGCCTTAGCGGTAGAGAAAATATATAGGGGGGGGGGGCAGTGCCCCCCCAGGCTGCGATACACCCCAAATCGCCCAGGCCAGATAGGGTTAAAACGTCATCTCGAACCACTTATCACGTCATACTGACCCAGACCATCGTCTCGACCTACATACTCACTTATGACGACATCGCAACCTACTTATGACGTCATGCCGACCTACGTATGACGTCATAATGACCTAGAACACCTGCACCTGCGCCAGGAACGGCATTTTCTGCCTTCTCGCATAGCAAAAGGAGGTGTTCGGTTTGACCGTATTTTTTTCCTTAGTGTGTTGCGTTTATAAACCGAAAATATAATTTCCTCTCGTTTACTTTAAAAGTTATTAACTTGAGAGAGAAAATACTGAATTTTCATATTCTCATTTTTCACCCAGAAGAGATTTGTCAAAAAAATATTACGAGTATTAGAAAATAAGCATTTGTTTGTTTTTGCAATTTTTGGCGATATTCTTGAAGGGAATTCCATTCATATATGAAATATGACACCTTTAACCAAAACGAGTCTTACATATCGAAATGCGGTGGGTTTGACCCAAAAATGATACTGAGGAATCATTTTGGTTAAAGGTGTCATATTTTCATGATATTGAAATATGTCAAAACGCTTGTAATACTCTGAAAGGGTGTAGTTCACCGCCATTCGGAACATGATTCCTCATTTTGATAATTGTAACAGCTGCTTGGTCGAATGGTTACAGTGTCGGACTACAGATTAAAAGAAAACCAACATTTTGGTTCGAATCCCCAAATCCCCGAAAAAAAAATTCTGCATTTTTTCCTTTTTCTCCCATCTTCAGCATTTTGGACTTTAAAGTGAAATAAAGACAGCGAAACCCTAACGCACAAAATCCCTCATTTTATTATAATTCGTCAATAGAATTGCACACAAACAACTCCACACACAATCAGTATTTGAATATTCTGACGATCCAGCAGAGCACAAAATTAATTGTTACACATAATTTCGTCTTAGGACAGTGGAAAGTTGTAACTATGAATTGAAAAGTTAAAAGGTTAAACTTGTCTTATATCAAGGCCTTTATTAAGGAAATGACCCTCAACAAGTGGTGACGCTTGCTTTCTCAATTGATTATGCATGTGCCAATGGTAACCGTATGAGAATATGAACCAGAATTTCCCATTTGACTGGCCTCGCCTGTCTGACAAAGAGCTGGGGAATACCTAAGCATTACGTCACAATTTACCGGCCGGCTCGGAGCGAGGCAATAGAGCAGCAGAGAGCGACTCTGAAGGGAAAAATATCTATCTAAAGCGAACACCTCCTTTAGTTGAAAAGCCAGAGGACAGGATCACTTTGGCACATACATCGGGGAAATCATTGAAAACCCAAACTTTAGTTTGTAGATACTTTAGTGCGAGACGATATGCCAGCTAACAAAATCAGGTAAAAAGGGCTAAAGTCATGCAATAGTTGTTCCCAAAGCAGAAACTTGTTGAAAGCACTGTCCGTGCTATTACTTGAGCTCAAGGATTGTGGATGATCAAACCTCAGGAATACCTCAAACTTATATGACAAACAAGAAATCCACTAAGGTCGACGATTAAGGTCACTTCAAGAAATCCATGACATCTCTCATTTTTGTGATTGAACGCATTATTGAGCAGCGATGCGTCGATTACCTAGATTGAGGCCAAATGTTGAAAGGTCAAGGTCACTGGCCCCCAACAACTATTTGAAACTGAAAAACATGAAAGACTCGTACATTATTTTAATGTCCCATAGTTTCAATTAGACTCATTTGGACTACTACAAGATGATTACGATTTCGACAACGTAAACTATCATTTCCAGCACAGTAATATTCCAGTGGGACCTGCATATGGCGTATACTTATCTCGCATTATATAGCATTTGCCAGATCCTGTGTAAAATGTGACGATTTTAATTAACGTCACAAACATTACTGAGCTTGTAAAACAAGGCTATACGCCTTCACTCAAATTTCTCAAATTTGGCGATACCTATCGCATGCTGATTGCAAAATACGAGCTGATTGCAAAATACGAGCATAGCGTGCAAGATCTTTGACGTTAGGTAATATAATTCGGTCTAAAATCCGCTTAACCCGGGGTTAGAGGCCGCATAAACCCATGAATGGTGTCTCTTTGAACAGGCACAATCAATGAATGACTGAGATACATCATTCTTTAGATAACGATTTTACAACGAAAATCATATGCATTAAGAATATTGATACAGCGATACGGATTCTATATTTTAGAACATCAGGACGCCTTGCCGGCATCGTGGAAAACTGTCGACCGTTTCTCTTTTGCAGTAAACTATCCTATGTTTCAGGCACGGCGGAAGCAATTGATGATTGGGGGGGCTACTATCACAGCACAATTAGGCGACGGTCCAGGGGCCGCCTAGGCCCCGGAAGCTCCAGGGGTCTTAGGTGGCCGGAGAGGCGTTCTAGCGTATTTCCGAGCAATAAAACAAGAAATCCTCGCCCGTGGAAACTCTATTTGTGTTGCCTGTTTTCCCAACATTTTTTAAATATTCATCGTCAAGCAAAATGATGTTCAGAAGTATAAATAATTTAAATATATATTAATTCAAATATATTCAATCCAAAGGTTCGTTAAGCTTCGATCAGGTCACTGGCACAGAGATTTTTTCTACTTGTTGGGGAGCCTTTTGTCTCCTTGTGATTCATGTATATTGAAAATTCTACCGCCGTCAGCCAACGTTAAACCTCTGCGCTACCGATACGTGGGGTGAAAACTTACCTCGGTTCACTGCATGCTCCTGCATGTCCATAGGGAGAAACCGATTCTCGTTGTTGACGAATTCATTCGCTATATCAACCAAGGTGATGGATTACGTACATCTTGGTTGATATACATGTGGCGGAGGAAGTCATCAACAACGAGAATCGGAGGCGAGTATTTGGTCGATTTTTGGAGTAGTCATGTCTGGTTATTTTTGCGTGTACTTTTACGAACACAGCTTGAAAATCATGTGAATAAGCAAGGATGTCTCTCATGGTTATAACTTATCGGAAATTAAAATCTGCATTCAATACAGATTATAGGTGTTTTCCTGTCACTCTATCGGTTCTTTATCTTTCTCTGTCTAATTTTTTGTTACGCGTGTGTATGTGTTCACGTTTTTTTTCTGTTTTTGCTGAAAGTATTGGTGGGGGATGGCCCTTCCTGCTCCGCCGTTCCTGTATCATAGCACAATTAGGCGAAGACTGCGAAAGAGCATGTTGATGACTGTTTTCATGTGACTGACAAAATGAATATCAAGAATATGCTTTTCTTTGTATCACCTTATTTTGTCTTCTTGAATTCTTTCTTTATGATCATTCGCTTGCAAAACGAATAGCAAAATTGAGTGACAGTATTTTATCTTCGCTGATATCACGAAACGTCCAGGACATAGGAGTCATATGTTTTTAGCGGCATTTCGTCTTAGTAACTGGTGGCATACGTCACATGGTGTGAGGATTTGATCATTTATCTCTACCATCTTTTATATAACACTATTAACATTCTGTAAACCTAAAAATTACTAAACAATGCCGGTAAAAAAATGCTAAAGCTTTGGCTGGCCCACTAATGCTGAACAGTTGTAAACAGTTTTAGTTATGCGATAGATATGGGACCCAGACAATTCATTTTACTATTCATTTCGAAAATACTTATTCATTGGCAGAAGTACTTTTGCGTTGACATTATATGAATTTAGAAAAGTTGGCCAAGTTATTGGGGGGGGGGGGGGCTTCAGCCCCCGTAGCCCCCAAAGCTCCGCCGGGCCTGTGTTTACGTATACTATGACATTTTTATTATTTTTATTTGTGCTGATACTGTTAGATGAATTAGGACTTTGGATTATGGACGCGGAAATTCTTTAACGGACGACGGCTGAATATTTAATGACGGACTAGACGATCGTATCTTAGACTTTTATTTTGAAGAGTTCTACCGTCAACATGAAGGTAGACGTGACTTTGAACACTTCAGGGTGTTTTTTCTGAAATATGTAAGGAGGAGAAGTCTGATTTTAATATTGCAAACTCCCGCCTGGAGGTAGACCTTCCAAATTCAGTTAAAATGATAATAATTGGACAAGGGCATACTATTATTTTCGCTAGTAGATACGTGTTCAAATTCACGAGACTTCATCGACCGAATCAATTTAATTTGGGTCAAGAGGTGTCATATGAGTGGGATGTTGACTGTCTGACTGAAGAGTCGGCAGGCGATGTAGCGACTACTAATGACACAATTGTCTAGTTACGACAGTTGTGTCATCAGCAGTTTTCAGGTCGCCAGCTTGTGAGAATAGCGTGCGACTCTAGTTTTGAAGCATATTCATGAAAAATTCATATAAATGGTATTTAACGGTTTTTTATATTCTAACTGTTTGCAGATGATCACAATGTCTATCAAAATTTATCAAATTGGATGGATGTCACTGTGCAAAATTCTTGGCTAGAAGGCTTTTAAAAGAAATTCCTAGATCTTAACCTATAGGAAAGGGAGATAACCCAATAAGAAAAACAGGCAAAATGGCTGCCAAAGCCAAAAACCACCAGCGGACATCCTTAATAATACATACAGGTCGGACTAGGGGTGAGGCATTCGCAACTTCTCGGGGATCTCCGGTTTGAGATGTCCCTCGAAGGCCATTGACGCCATATTGGACTAGAGCGTGGTCACGTGTATTTCGGTCTGTCAGGGAACTGTCAGTGACGTCACGGGAATTATATCTTGCCAATACGTGGCGTGTGTACCATTTAAACTGATGGTTTTCTATTGAAACGTGCTTCGAATGAAAAGAATAAACAGTTTTTAGAATATCTGACGTAAATCAGAGACTCGCAGGGAAATATTTGCTGGTCGGGGATTAAGGCTTCCGCGAGAGTGATTGAGCTTCGGAGCCATGCGTATTAAACCGTTCCGGCGCGTCACATCTGGAGATTCATAGGAAATTCATGTTGTCGTCCCCCGAGCGTAGAATCAGTCCCCTTCGTAGATTTCCGCTCGGGAGTTCCGAATGGGGGTGAGGGTGGGGGAATGTGAAGAAACTCACTGAATCCAGCAAAACTCGAGTGATGGATCATTTCTTTTTGCTCAGCATAACTGCATAACGTCGTCAGACTCTTTCTCTTTTTCTCAGTTATACTCCAGTTTTATGGACAGCGTAAATGCGCATAACTCCGGCTATATATCTCTCTTTCTGACAGCGTAACTTCGCATGAAAAGGATTGGGTCAAAGAACTCTTCTGTTACTTTTTAATAATAAAGGTTTGCTTATTTTTCCAAATTCAACAGAAAATATTTATTTCTCTCATCCAAGAAAACTTTACCTGAGAGCCACGCAAGATAAATATTCTTATAAGAGATTTTCAAAGAAAAGTACTCTTATATTTTCTTAGTTTGTAACTCCTTTTGAAGAATCAATTTCATAGCTAAGAAATTATTTTTCTTACTAAAGAAAGTATTCTTTGGACACGAGTTACGAACTAAGAAAATATGTAAATATTTTTCTTTAAAAATCTCTTATAAGAATATTTATCTTGCGTGGCTCTCAGGTAAAGTTTTCTTGGATGAGAGAAATAAATATTTTCTGTTGAATTTGAAAAACTAAGCAAACCTTTATTATTAAAAAGCAACAGAAGAGTTCTTTGAACCAATCATTTTCATGGAAATATTCTTGCTTTATCATCTATACTAGTTTACCCTGTTATAAAGTCAATGCAGTGTTTTTCTTATTTAAGAAAATTTAATAAATCTTTTTTAACAGTGTACCTAAGTCTATGATTAAAGTGTACCTAAGTCTATGATTAAAGTGTGGTAAGTCTATGATTAAAGTGTGGTAAGTCTATGATTAAAGTGTGGTAAGTCTATGATTAAAGTGTGGTAAGTCTATGATTAAAGTGTGGTAAGTCTATGATTAAAGTGTGGTATTTTTATCTTCATAGGTGAAGATGACTGGTACCTAAATAGCTCAGTTTCATTTTAAAGATGTAATCAGCCTCAAATCTAGGCTGAAATCGATCTCTCCCAAACTCCGGGAAAGTGACATATGTTACGACAGATACAAAATAAAACACATTTGACCATAAACAACTAAATGTGTTTCCACCATTCACGAGAAATAGAAGGAATTTGTCTCTAAAAATAAACGGCATGGCATACCGTTTATTTTTCGACAGCCGTGTCAACAAGCGTTTACACGTGTAGTGCATTCTGCCTACGTATGCTCTACCACTCTAACGAACCCTAGGCACGAGCCATGACGTTATCCCATGGCTGCAGCTGTTCAGCATTCAGATCCGTGAGCGTCGCTACGTCAATCACACGTCACGCAGTGACGTCATTTTCCTCTCCACGAACAGTACATATTCAATGGCGAAACAGAAACCCCTCGAAACGGGCAGAGTTTCAAATTTCTCTAACAAGAGTTTCTTGCAATCGTTGTATATGGCAAACCCACTGTCGCCAAATATAATACCTATGATGCTTTAGCAAACTAAGCTGCTGAAAAAAGGACAGGAAAGAGTCCATCGATTTTGAGGCTGATTACATCTTTAACTAATCCTTGGAAAACCTTGTGTACATTGATGGAGTATTAGTCATAACACTTACTCGTGAAATAGTAACGATTTGAATTTTCATAAAAATACATTTGAGTTCAAATGAGATTAAGATTAAGTATATGGCTCTTCTATTCCTATGTCAGAAACTAATTTTGGAAAGCTGGAACACGGGAGCGGTGTCGAGCTGGTGTACTACTTTCAATTTTGCGAGATGGAAAGCTGTAATACGGAAGTGTTGTAGAGCTTTCCATCTCTCTACTTTCAATTCTGCAAGATGGAAAGGTCGAATACGGGGGCGATGTAGAGCTTTCCATCTTTCTACTTTCAACTTTGCGAGATGTACAACGTACCGTCTATCTACAGTCAGAACTACACCGGCTGACTCTTTAGGATGACATCATTCTCCAGTAATACAGTCATTTCCCCTAAAAAAGGTAGATCAGATGTGACACGACAGATATGTCAGTCAATCAAAAATCCACTCATATGATACATTTTGGCTTCGATCCAAATTGAAATTGATTCGAGGTCAATAAGTCTCGTGTCTATTGATCAATAAACAAGTCTCGTTTGAAGACAAGCATGGTGACATATTTTGATCGACGAGATGACTTTGAACGGCGAGCTGAGTTTGAACGCTCGTGACATATCTTTTGAAATAATCCTGTCCTTTTTATTTTGCTTGCCTGGACTCAAATTTTTGCAGATATATATATAGCCCAGACCTGGAATATCAATGCAAACTTTAGTGAATTGCTGGATTCCAGCTTTCCACTGAATTTGATCGAAATAATTTTTTTTTTCACGTATGTATTTTCCAATTACTCCTATATTTTTTGTATTCCTCTAACATCCTCAAGTTAGAGACATCACCCATTTTTTATGATCACCTTTAAATATGATGGCCATAACCCCTGAAGTGATGATAGTAAATTTAGGTCATCACCTTTTAAGGGTGATGATTTTCCCTCTTCACCCTTAAAAGATGACGGCCGTCGCCATTCAAAGGTGACGGCTCTAACTGATCACCTTTCAAAGATGATGGCCAAGTCTGATCACTATTAAAGGGTGATGGGCCATCACCTTTTTTTTCTGGCTGCGATGATGTATACATATTTCATTGCGCTTTAGAATATACAAGCAAAATTAGGTGACTCTGAACACCCAAATTTTGTTTACACAAAAACCTGTTATTTTCTGTTTATCTCTATCTGGAAGGCTTGTACCGCGAGGTGGGATTTTGTAATATTAAAATCCTACTTCTCCTCTTTACTTATTTCAGAAATTAAGAACAATTTTCACAGTGTTCAAAGTCACCCCAGATGACGGTACCACTGTCCTAATTCAGAACTAAACTTCAAAATAAAAATAAAATCTCAATGTACAACAAGTGAGTGAGTGAGTTAGTGAGTTATGGTTTAACGTCGCGTTCAGCAGTATCAGCCATATATCAACGATATAACTAACTACGATATGATCAGCTGAACAAGTGTGACTATCCATATACAGTCATCATGTAGAGGAAATTAATCTTCCCCTAATGTCAACAGACATGGTACAAAACTTATGCTGCTTACCCACTTGAAAGCCAATGTAAAACAAGAGTCTAATTAACGTTTTGTTGGTCATCAATTTAATCTAGAGTCTTTCTATGAAAGCGTACCTGAGATACAACACATATCACATCGTTAGATTCTTGGTATGTGCTTTAGAATAGGTTAACCAGAAGACTATACTGTGAAGGCATGTGGCTCTGTCAGTATGTCGGCACCTCTTCCCACTTCCCTTATAGTGAGGTGGCTTAGGGCCATATTTTGGGAAGATAGTGACACGCTGGACCAAAGCACCAAACTTGGTACACACATCGCTTGAGACATATAGAACAATATCAGAAGGGGTTCCCGTTGCTCTGGGGTCTGTGATGCCCTCTGGCCCCCAAAAGGGCATCTGAGGGGCAATATTGTTATTCAAAGAAGAGTTAGCCTCCCAACAGCTTTGTTATTTTTATTATCCTTGAGGCTGGGAAGCTGAAACTTGCCACACTGTATCACTGGTTCAAGCGCTACCAGAAAATGTCACAAAACCAAAGGTGGCGGCCATGATGACATCATTTTCCAAAAATAAGCCATTGTGTGGACGATTTTTTTGGGCCGATTTTTCCAATTTTTATTTGCGCAATTTTCTTCGCTGAAACTGCCTGGTTAATTAGTAAATAATCATTTATTCGAAAAAAATACTTTTGAGTAGTTTTATGAAAACAAAACATTAATTTTGAAGGAATACGAGGAAAACAGAACTTTTCAGTTACACCCTAATGTCATCCATATTTAATTTACTAATGATGCTCTGCTCCGAGTATTATGCTACAAGCTCAAAATAACTTCAATATCATAAGCTATAACTGTGCTAAGTTACAGCTCTCAACATTTCTTCATTTTGAAGCACCAGGGAAAAGTTCTCTGAGAAGGAAGTGGGGTGGCTGAAACCACCTAAACCAATTATGTTTACATAATCGCCTGTTTAAAAGGAAACAATCTCCCCTTATCCATGTAAAATTCAGCTTTCCATCTCGTAAAATGAAAAAAAGATGGAAATGCTCAAGGTTGGCCAGCTTAGTTTTTCTGGGAATTCTTGCATTTACCAGGTTTACGCCATGTTGAAACGTTTACTCCATCAGACGTCTTCGATGCTCATCCATTAACATCCGATGAGTTATTTGTTTGAGCTGATCTGTCATCACAGCTCCCGAGCTAGCGTATCTAATTCCGCTTATGCCGGTGCTAGGGACCGTGCAGATACTTCATAATCTCCACATGAATCACTACAATAAAAGAGCGGCTGAGATACTAAGGCTACGTCCGAGAATCCACCGTATTCTCGAGTCTGCATGTTTGGTGCCGAGGGAAGCTTTCCTATTGAGTCATACATATATGGTTGCTTTTTAGTCGTCAGACGTCGTCAATTTCTCTCACCTCTTGCTTATCGCTCCAATTTCGATCTTTCTACTTTCAAGTTTGAGAGATGAATAGCTGAATTAACAAGTGTTACACGGGCCGGGGACTCGTGTTTAGTTCTACGCGTTTCTGTGTGTTCATTTGTGGCCGCCGTATATAACCACAGCTTTGGACGGGATGGTACGAAACTTCATCTGAAGAGTGTGAGGGTGAACCTAAAAAGAACGAGAGATCCTGAAGGATCTTGGCGCCCACCATTGTCCGATAATTGTAAGCTAATGACAAGATCTTTTTGTCCATTGTTACTAAGAACAAAGGACTGATTTGTAATTTTGTTTACAGAATTTCGAATCTGAGCGAAAAAGATCGAAAAAGGGATACTGGAAAACACCAAGATATAATCTTTCTAAGTTTCATGAGTTTCAAGATTTCTAGAAACTGTTCTTATGTCGGTTGTTATAGTACAAGAGAAAGTCTGAAGGTGAACGTACATGTATGGAGGATCCTTCGTCTTCGTTTTGTAGTATTTTTTTTGCGCACGCACGCGTCATCATTGGGTACTGGAAGCGAAGACAAATCTCTTTGACACTTTGGCATGAGCTGTGAAACATACCTAAGATTTCATAATTAGGAACGAATGCTAATTCTGTTCTGTTTACTGGGCTAGTTTGAGATATCTCTATTAAGATACCATGCTCGAAAATAGTAAGATGGTACAATACTTAATACTGAAAGGATCCGGTCCGCGCAGTAATGTTGAAACTTTGGAAGTGTCTGAATCCTGATTGTCTCCCTTGGATCGAGTGACGTTGTGTCACAAGAGTGACGTCCCTTCATGTAGCCGACCCGCCGGCAGACGAAAGGGTGGGGCAGTTCACTTGCAACTGCATGGACTAAAGAAAACTGATTTAAAATTTGAAGAAATACATTTTAATTCCGAATTATTTGAACTTCTTATGGAAGGTGAAGGTATGGATAATCTCTTTAGTCAATATATAGAATATGCCCCACCGTTTGATCCGCCGACTCTTGTGATGCAACGTCACAACTCGGGAATACCGTATTAATTTGAAGCGTGACTTGGATTTTCGAATCGGACCAAAAAAGGTATCTTGCACAACTAGGCCCCATGTGGAACCTGTGTACCAAATTTCAGAAAGATCCATGAAATATTTTCTGAGAATTCACGATAACAATATTTCAAGAGGAAATTCAAGATGGCCACCTGGCAGCCATATTGGATTTTCGAATCGGACCAAAAAAGGTATCTTGCACAACTGGGACACAAGGAGAACCTGTGTACCAAATTTGAGGAAGATCCATGAAGTGCTTCTTGAGAAATCACGATAAAGTTTCATTGGGAAATCCAAGATGGGTGCCTGGTGGCCATATTGGATTTTTGAATCGGACCAAAAAGGGTATTTTGCACAACTAGACCCCAAGGAGAACGTATGTATCAAATTTGAGAAAGATCCCTGTAGTACTTCCTGAGAAATCACGATAACAAAGTTGCATGGGAAAATCCAAGATGGCCACCTGGTGGTCATATTGGATTTTCGAATCGGACCAGAAAAGGTATCTTGCACAACCAGAAGACAATGGAAACCTGTGTACCAAATTTGACAAAGATACAGGACGTAGTTCCTGAGAAATCGCAATAACAAAGTTTTGTGGGGAAATCCAAGATGGCCGCCTGATGGACATATTGGATTTTGCAATCGGACCAGAAAAGGCATCTGCACAACTGGACCACAACTGGACCACAACTGGACCACCTGTGTACCAAATCTGAGAAAGATCCATGCAGTACTTCCTGAGAAATGACGATAAAGTTTCATGGGGGAATCCAAGATGGCTGCCTGTTGACCATATTGGATTTTCGAATCGGATCAGGAAAGGTATCTTGCGCAAGTAGACCCCAAGGGGAACCTGTGTACCAAATTTGAGGAAGATCCACGAAGTAGTTCCTGAGAAATGACGATAAGAATGTTTCATGGGGAAATCCAAGATGGCTGTCTGGTGGCCATATTGGATTTTCGATTTGGACAAGAAAAGGTATCTTGCACAACTAGACCCATCTTCACCACGTCAAAGTTTCTATTTGTGAGCCAAAGGCGAACCCTTGACCAACTTGCATAGCAAACCGCGTTCCGCCCACACTCCAGTTACGTGACCTAGAAAAACTGCGCTGACGGTATATAATACGTTGGGTTTTACTTTCACTGCTAAACTATTCGCTGATACCGAATGTAAAATATTCAATCCAGGCACGCATAACAATAAAATATTGATAGATATACCAGTGAAATTTTATAGAAATCCGTGCGTTTCAACCCAATTCAAGTCCTTCAGTTGGAAGGTGAGGTCGGATACACTGACTTCGCGGACCGCCTTTAAAGCTTCGGTGTTTTCTACATTTGCCTGGCTTGTTGGATGTTTGATGGTAGATGAATGGGTTTATTTTCTCTTCAAATAGATTTTGTTTTAAACTATGTTTCCTTTATATTTATTAATGTTCATGGTTGTTGAAAAGGTGCATGTTCATCTGCCATTGGGTATCGCACAAGCTATGATGTTTTCGAATCTGTTGTCACGGTCGCCATGGTCGCGGTGCTTAAGTGATCTGATTGGTCAATATGTGCAGGATGCCGCTGTGTTGTCGTTGATCGCGATACATTGCCAAAGCGTACCAGGGGCTATATGTAGGATAGAGATACCGCTGGTTTTAGCGAGGATGAACTAGAGCCCAAGGGGAACCTGTGTACCAAATTTGAGAAAGATACATGCAGCAGCTCCTGAGAAATCGCGATAACAAAGTTTCATGGGGAAATCCATGATGGCTGCCTGGTGGCCATATTGGATTTTCCAATCGGACCAGGAAAGGTATCTTGCACAACTAGACCCCAAGGGGAACCTGTGTACCAAATTTGAGAAAGATCCATGCAGTACTTTCTGAGAAATGACGATAACAATGTTTCATGGGGAAATCCAAGATGGCTGCCTGGTGGCCATATTGAATTTTCGAATCGGACCAGAAAAGGTATCTTGTACAACTAGACCTCAAGGGGAGCCTGTATACCAAATTTGAAAAAGATCCATCAAATAGTTCCTGAGAAATCGCGATAACAAGGTTTCGTGGGGAAATCCAAGATGGCCGCCTGGTGGCCGTATTGGATTTTCGAATCGGACCAGAAAAGGTATCTTGCACAACTAGACCTCATGGGGAGCCTGTATACCAAATTTGAAAAAGATCCATCAAGTAGTTCCTGAGAAGTCGCGATAACAAGGTTTCATGGGGAAATCCAACATGGCCGCCTGGTGGCCATACTGGATTTTCGATTCGGAGCGGAAAAGTATCTTGCACAACTAGACCCCAAGGGGAACCTGTGTACCAAATTTGAGAAAGATCCATGCAGTAGTTCCTGAGAAATCGCGATAACAAGAATTGTTTACGGACGGACGACGGACGACGGACGGACGGACTGACGGACGGACGACGGACCACGGACGAATAGTGATTTGAACAGCCCACCATCTGGTGATGGTGGGCTAAAAATCCCAAAAAGAGCATCTTACGCCTGTTGTAGGCCGGGATTTTTTTCTGTAAGTTCGTGGAATTACGTCGGGATATCTAAAAGAGCTATATGGTCAGAGAAGAGACTCTAAACCCAAGAATGAAAAGGGCATTTAACACCCAATGGGCACCGGGAACATGCAACAAACAATTTACATGTTATAGCACTGGTCTATATGTTGCCATTGAATGACCACAGCTTTGGTCGAATGTTCATGGGGCTTTGTCAGAATGGCTGTGGGATTACCAACGATGAAAATAGGGTCCCACAATCTTTTTTTAGTCAATAGGCTGTCAAATATTTTCAGGATAGCTAATACCCGTGGGGTTCCCGGGTGAAGGAATAGGACTCAACGTCGTGATAGGACTGAAATAGTGTTGAAAGCAAGCGACGTTAAATCATATTCACTCACTCACTCACTCACTCACTCAGGATAGCTGAAGGGGTCTGAGAGAGTGACTAGACACAGAAAAGGGATCGGAAAGTGCATTTAACGCCCATTCAGGGACAGGAACATAAAATTAACACTAAAATAACACGTGTACTTCTATCCATCGCCATTGAAATGATTGGAAGTGCTTAGGACGATTTCAGGTTCAGAGACAGATTGGGGGAGGGTTCTAGACTATATCTAATATATTCCACTGGGTGCCAAGACTATTACATTTACATGCACATGATTTAGCACCCGTGCATTACTCTAATTATATGCCGGTTGTGCATGTACACCATACGAAAACTGATACTGAATAGGGAGGATCCTGTGTTCAATTGTTATTGGTGGATTCAGCTCTACCCTCTCCCCTTCCCAATGAACTTTTCTCTGGTGTTCGCAATTGTTTGGAGCTAGCACTTTGTGTCTTTATAACAATCAAATTAGGGCCATTTTGTTCTCGGAAAAGAGCATCATGGGTAAATTCAGATTTGACGACATGGTGGTGTAGCTTGAAAATTTCGTTTTTGGAGTATTTTCTTCAAAAATGGTGTATTTTTCTGCGTAAAAGTGCCAAATAATATCTTATATCACATCAGATGATTATTTACTAATTTACAAGGAAATTTAAGCGAAGAAAATTGCACAAGTAATAAAATCATCAATAATATGGCCTAATTTAAAAATATGACGTCACTGTGACATCATCATAGAGGCCATCTTGACTTTTGTTACATTTTCTGGTAGCACTGGAATCAAAAATATAGTGCGGCAAGTTTCAGCTTCCTAGCCTCACGGATAATGAAAATAATGAAGATATTGGTAAGCTATCTATTTTTTTTATTGATAATATTTCCCCTTAGATGCCCTTTTGGGGGCCAGAGGGCGTCACACGATCCAAAGTAATGGGCACTCCTTCTGATATTGTTCTGTATGCCTCAGGTGATGGATGTGCCAAGTTTGGTGCTTTGGTCCAGCGTGTCACGATCTTTTTGCTGAGCCACCTCACTATTTTATGCGTTGTAATTTCATGTTTTCCTGTGTCAAGAGAGTCGCTGGAACTCGGTGAACCTAACCTTTGACCATTTGTCCTCAGTCTTGGTACCCGACGCATCGCTTCCCAATAATGCATCCACACACAAAATAAGATTTTCACTGATTTTCTGACATTTGGTCCTCCGTTGACCTTTCGATCTCAATGGGTTTCTTCTTTGCCATATAAACTCGAGGTATTTCTGAGGTTTAATCACAATCCACATTCTTGAATTCAAGTAGGCGTATACCTCGGGCAACGTCTTCAACATTTTCCTGTTTTGGGGACCATTTGACCTGAGCCCTTTTTTACCCGACCTTTGGTAGCTGACATATCGTCTCCCACTAATGTATCCACTCAAGAAAATGTTTTGATTTCAATGATTTTCTGATTTCTGGTCTTTAACTTTAGAACTCAATTGTTCTATGCGATACATCTCCCCCTTATATAGCCTAAGCACTTGCGATTTTCAATTTTTCTCATTTTTAGGTATGAGTGACCTCGAATTTTGACCTTTTGACCTCATTCTTGGTGCGCGACATCTATGTGACCTGATAGTTGTCCTGGCCAAATTCGAGAGAAATCGGTCAATTCAAAACAATGAAAGTGAGATATAGCTGACGTAACTTAAAAAGCCGAGTCACTGCACCATTTTTCTGAGTGACGATGATCAGAAATCAAACACTGTTTATGGCCTTTGGGGTTCCTACAATGCTAGATATATATGTAATGGCTCGGGGTAATGTCCTCTGTCTGGATTGAAGTTCTTCCAGGGAGGGGACACCCCTTCCAGGGATACATCCACAGGCCCTCAAAACAAGAGTTTTGGAAGGGTGTGGTGCGACATTCGAAATGTCGAAATATGGGGTCTCTATCCATGACCCCATGCATTATATAACTATATAGGCCTACCTTGATATAAAACATGGGGTTATGTATAGAGACCCCATATTTCGACAATTCACCATAAAACCCACCCTCCCAAACCTCCTGTTTTGAGGGCCTGTGAGGACATGTCTGTCATTTCTGATTAGCGATTTGAAGTGGAATGCGACGTGCGATTTTCCTATAGATTTGATAAGATACACAGACGTGTTTTCTAGATTTAGCAGTATTCTTTATGTGTTGCGGTATAAAGAGTTTGTTTCGCTGGTTATGGAGAAGGTTATCATGGGAAAGGTCATCATAAGCAATAAATATTTTCACAAAAAATGGGCAACGGGGTTTAAATGGGAAATGTGAAAAATGCTTATTCTGCAAAATAAGTATTCTTTAAAGTATTTAATTGAGCAGGAATAATTGGCAGAGCATATTTTGCAGGTGTAACCATATGTTTCTATCTACCATCCGTTGTTGTTTCTTCCTCAACGGACGAGAGACTGTCTGTGTCAACAATGATGGCAAAAAATGAGATCGCCCAGACTTGGACACAAACTATATCTATCAAGTATTACCCAGTTCCTATGTGATGAGCCTTACATCCGGAGCTTCTATATAACCAGAAGTTCATGGACTTCTGATAGAACTTCTGATATAACCTAATCACATACTAAATAGGGACACTGGGCATGGGGAGATTTGGTTAGAAGAAGCTGATTTCATGTAATTTCATTGGTTTAAAATCGCCAGTTGCCAGTCAATTACATGGAGTAGCGTCACTCTCCGCATTTCGGTCGGGACCGTCATATACGAGACCACACAAAGGAAGGCCGCAGAAAAGCCCACAGAACGGAAGAGTGTCTTGCCAAAGCGAGCGTAAACGACTCCGACGAAATATAATACAGGGACCCGGGATAATTCGTTCAGTGAGACAACGCGGTGGAAGGATGCGCTGATGTAAACTGGGGGTAACAGTATATTAATTTTCCATGTGCTGTAATCCGTATTGTCTCACTTTGCTGTAATATCACATTGCCACACCATTGAAACAGCACATAGAGGGTATTGTACTTCATTTGGCTTTTTATTCCCAATAAAACGAATGTATTCGGCATCCGGAGATAAATAATATATATACTAGTACGGAAAATCTAATCCGTGTTATTCACGCGGTAAAATTAAATTGCTCAGGATCGTTGATCAAGATGAATCTTCAATGCACAGTATATCGTCCGGGAAAGCTTTGTTGGAAGTTAACCATTGGGCGGATAGACGGAGGAATACTCCAAGTGCAATCCCCGTGGTATTCTGTTTACGTAAACCTAGTACAAAGACCAATAATATCAACTGGAATACCAATAATATCAACTGGAATACCCCCACCACTCACATCACTGATGCATCACTCGATTTTTGTTTTGAATCTGAGCGAACACGACACATACCAATTTGACTGTTCAACTACGTCATACCATGTGTTATAAGCGGGGGGAGGGGCATTGGCCAATGCATTCTAGCTAGTCTAATGTAAGGATGTAGGCTTCTATAGTTCGTTTGCTTGTCATATTATATGGAGCCAATCGAATTGAAATTAAATCCTATCTGCTCCCCCATTTGGATATGGAGGTCCTTGAAGGATCTAACAGGCTTGCAGTAATTCGAGTGTCAACCAATCTTGAGAACGCTTCATAGTGCTTTGAAGGGAACATTAATGATAGAGAATTTTTGGTTGGCCGCGCTGGCGGGGTGGTCTTTTCATGTTGTCGCGGCCCCGACATTGTGGCACCATAATACGGGGTAGATATATGGACTGGTCTTTGGTGTAAACATTGGTGTAAACGGACACGGTAACCCTATCCCCCCCTACAGGGCTGCAAGTGGATTAGTCCAGATGCGACCATGATGTCATAATGCTATTAAATATTCATGGTATGGGCGCTCAAAACACCAAATTCAATTGAAATACGTAAGATCATATATAGCGACATGTACGATTGGGGAGCATTGATAGGATATTAATTTATTAAGATTGTATATGAAGCATAGTTTGTTCATCATAAGTATACGGTTGCATAGTGGAGCGCCTCGTGTACTATGATCGCCCCAGATATTCAAATAACAGAACTCGATCTCACCTTTACACTGTGTTTAAAATTGGAACATTACAGTTCGGATCACGTGAGGAAAAGGCGGTACGCCACCGCTGTATATATTTTAACCGGATCGCATATTCGTAGACAGACACGATTTGGTGAACAGTATGTTTCACGTCTGGTTGTTCTCTTACTTGCAATAACTGAACAATTTCTACTGTAACATACTGCTGGTTTCGAATGAAGTTGTCAGCAGACATTTTTCGAAAATTCTCTCAACTACAGAGAAAGTATTACTTCCCAGTTCGTGTCAAGTCTCATCGGCAGCCTATTGATTTCCTGATTGCGCATACCATCAAAGAGCTAGGAAGTGTTCCACATTTTCGATAAACTATTACGGCAGGAAAGTGTGTTTTAATGACAACGGAATGCTGATGTGGAGACGGTGGATGACAAGATGCGGATGAAGAACAAAGAGATGTCCGTTATAACCAGATATAGGTAGGCTTATACATTATTTTTATAATGCAGTAATTAACCTTGTCCTAAGAAACAGCCAAATAGAATATATAAGTAATATAAAGTCGGGACAATTTACACATTTTATAATCGCTTTAGAAGCGATACACTGTCCATCAATCTGACTGTTTCACATACAGTCCGAATCCGAAATTCAATATTTCAGTCATCGATCATAAAAAAATTTCCGCGTCAATAATCTCATGATCTATTTCCTGTGACAGTCAGTACCAATTCTAATTGTGTATGAAATAAAAATAATAAAAACACAAGATGATTTTGTAGCAGGGAGAGGCGGCCAACAGTTTCCAATGATGTCGACAAGAACTATGATCCTTTACATGAGATCCTTATCACTGATAATTATTCTTGAATTTCCAAGTCGTTTTCCAGAGTATGTATCTCAGTCACGCTTTGATAGTGACCGTTCATTTGAAGGCCATGGGGATGTATAACACATGATATTCAAAAGGCCTCGTGCCCCGGGTTAAGCGGAATTAGACACAAGTTACGAAACTTAGCGCCAAAGATCTACACGCTACGATCGTATTTTGCCGTCAGTAGTATATAGTACTATTTTCGACGCACTGGCGCTTCACTGCGCATGCGCAGAAAAAACCCCCGCTAGTCCCCAAATGTGTGACGTCACTTCAGGTCACGTGACCTTAGGGGCATGTATTCCTCCGCGGTGATACGGTCTGGCGGTGATGCGGTCGCGGGGAGAAGTTTCCGCGAACAGAAAGTAGTCCCAAATACGCGGGTTTTCGTGAGAATTATCTGGAATGTTCGGCAATCTTCAGGGGCGAGATGGGTCCCTAGTGGACCGATTGGGTCGAGTGAGGTGTCAAGGTGAAGCGCTCCTCGAGGGCGATCCAGCCATTGGTGGGTGTATGTAAAATGAGGATTTGTCCCGAAAATATAAAAAGCGGAACACGGACGTTACCACTAAAATAGGGGAAAACCCCTATCAACCCTATCCAAAAGGGCTAATATTGGTCCCCCGGGCTTATCGGGGCCTGCCTATCAAGTCATGGGTGGTTGCATGTAAAATGAGGATTTGTTCCCGAAAATATAAAAAGCGGAACACGGACTTTACCCCAAAATACTGGAAAACTCCTATCAACCCTATCCAAAAGGGCTAATGTCGGTCCTCCGGCTTATAGCGGCCTGTCTATCAAGTCATGGATGCGTGTATGTAAAATGAGGACTTGTCCCCGAAAATATAAAATGCGGAACACGGACTTTACCTCTACAATAAGGGCCTGATTCGCACATTTGCATCTATACGGGAAAATGCCTGTATGGGGTATGGGGTGGTAATATATATATTTTTTGGGGGATTTTACTATGGGTTGTTTGGACTTGTTTTTCACGTCTCATCACGAAAAACACGATAAGAAGGGCCCCGGAGCTAAGCGGTGAATTTTTTTGAAAAGTTCACGAAGGTCTGTATAGACCCATAGGCCCATACTGGCTCAGGCCATACTGGGAAATTCACACATGTTCATTGCGATATGGGTTGTTTGGTCTTGTCTTTCACGTCTCACCACATAGAACACGATGGGAAGGGGCCCGGAGCTAAGCGGTGGAATTTTTTGAAAAGTTCACGGAGGTCTTGATAGGCCCATAGGCCCATACTGGTTCAGGGGGGTAGGTCCATACTGAGAAATTCACACATGTTCATTGCGGTATGGGTTGTTTGGTCTTGTTTTTCACGTGTCACCACGTAAAACACGATGGGCGGGGTCCCGAAGCTAAGGGGTTCAACATCAAGATTTTTCCATCCGGGTTTCCCCGGCCCGGCAGCACGCATGCGCGGACTGGGTTTTCCCCGGCCCGGTCGCATGCCTGCGAGGGTTATCCGGCCGCACGCCTGCGCGGGTTATCCGGCCGCACGCATGCGCGGGTGAATTTCGGTTCAAAAGGTCGAAGGTCACATCCAGGTCAAAATGTGAAAGGTCCCCTTCCGGCAATGTCCGGCCCTCTCCGGACCAATAGATAGCCTTTATCCACATAGGCCGTATCCGCATTACTGATGGTGAACTCGATGCTGGAGAGCGGGAGATGCTCCACCCATAATCCTTGTTCGGCACTGGTCTGTGTGGTCGGGACGGTCCACAAATCAAATTCACTGTTGATGGAGGGGCAGGACTCTGCATGGATTAAGGACATGTTTAAGAAAAGATATCCTGGGTCTTCGATGTGCGTCGTCGCTGCGTCGGTCGTTGACTGGTGCGTGGTCTCGGTGGTGCAGGTCTTTTATTCCCTACGGTGCGTTGCGCTTTGGCGACCAAGACGCCTCCTGCTTCTTTAGCTCGACGTTTCAGTGCTTCTTTGGGTGCCGTACCCCCCAAGACATCACCCGCTACTTGCAGTCCACTGCGTACCGCTTGTTTGCCGATTGCTTTTACCCCACGCGTCACCAAGGGTAAGAACGTTTTGACGATACTCCCGAGTATGTTCCCCAGCCCATGATCTCGTTGCATGCGTGCGCCGCTAAAGACCGGAAGGCCACCACCGGCCTGTTGGACATAATAGTCCATATAGCTGCATGCATCGCACTCGTACGGTACTTTCATTATACAAAGTGGGAGAACGTGCTTGTCGGAAATGAGGTGTCAGCACCACTTTTCCTCGTTCGAATGCGACCGGTCGTCCCGTGTCTTCTCTTATATCCACCGTAATAGTGTTGATGTCGGTTTATTGTACGGATAGGTAGAGTTTGTCGTTGAAACTGTGGGTGACTTGATCTCCATAATTCTTTTTAATGAGGGCCATCCGTAACAGAGGTGTGCTGACATCGCCCACGATGTGGCTGTCGACCACGTCCGAGTAGACGTAGAGTCCGTACATTCCCACCTTCATATCCATCGGGATCTGGCCATGGTCCTCGGATGGACCCGTGTAGGTCGGGTGAGCGAGACCCAGCATTTGCTGTAGGATAGGACTCAGTACGACACTCACGTTGGCGGTGAGGATGATCTGTGCCTTGTCGTTGTGTGCGTTGTAATCAAAGTCCACGTGATTCTTGAAGAGAAAGGTTTTTATGAGTTTTGAAGTATTCGTGATCTCCGTAGAACCTTATAATGCAACAGTCTTGTCAGCCCCTGCATGAACTCCTTGGGGGTATCGTATTGACCTTCGGGGAGGGTGAGTCGAGTGTCTTTTCCTGCGTAGGTCACCTCGTACCACACTTCGTTGGCTCGCACGTTGTACCACGAGTAAGGGTAC
>JAVTVY010054754.1:0-31621 GCA_036873755.1 Hanleya hanleyi | reverse complement strand
TTCTGGTGATGTTCAATCAGGGGTTTGACATGACCATTTGAAACGTTTACAAATTCAGAAGATCTCTGGCTTGACCAAATGTGACACAATGAAATTTATAAGATTATGTAATGTATTGTATATTTCTGCAGGTTTATAGTACATGTGCCTTTAAAATTGAGTAGACAGATCTATGTGATATGATATACAAACAGATTTATGTGTACATATGATATACAAACATTTCAGAAATTGTTTCCTTTTCAGTGCCACAAACAAATATATTCACAAAGCTTAAATAGGCCTGCAGGTTTTATGCAAGTTTATATATATTTTTATTTTTACAAGTACGTATGTATTGCTTTAACTCCATGTTCATTTTTTGTCTGCGATCACTGTGATTGGATATTGTGTGTGAAGATGTGTGATCAATGTACAACAGTAAGCTCAATAAAGAAAAATCTTTTATTTTATCTGCAATGAGTTCTGGTTTTCATGTCATCAAATGTTTTCTCTTCCGTATATTCAGCAGGTTAGGGTGATCCCGGTCTAAATGGAGGTGAAAATGGTCGTTTTTTGCTCAATAAATCAGTTCTCATAATGAATTCACCAAAATCCTCTTAAGGCGCACAGAGACATAAATATCGCCATCAAATGGTACTGGTAGTAAAAAAAAACTTGTCATCTATGTAATTTGCATAATAATAGGCCAAATATCTACCATGCTGTTAAGGGTACTGAGCCCTCCTGCGGACACTTTTACACACCCTCTAGAATATATCTTTGTACAGCTAAAAATATGCCTTAGAACTGTAAAAATGTATATATTTGTTGAAAGCACAGTCCTTAAGGATTTCGAATATATAAATCTGTTCACTGTAAATCTGCAGGTTGTGAAGATATTCGAATTTAAAATTTTTTTTTAGAAAAGTGAGCCATTTTTTAAAAATTGTCTACCATACCCTGTCCTCTATGACAGAATAAAAGAGCTCTTTTATTCTATGTCATAGAGGGCAGGGTATGGTAGATAAATAAAAACTGTAGTAACTCGGCTTGACATTATAGGGAATGACTTTAATTGAGCCAAAGATGAGAGAGAAATACACTTAGAAAAAATATTTTTAAAAAAATCGATTTTAAAAAAAAATATATATATTTAGCATTTTCATAATTTTTTGAAAAAAATTATATGTAGACAGCGACCATCCAATATCCCACAGGCCAGGTAACTGTGGATGACACTGGCTGCAATTTTAAAAAAATTACCAGGCACAGAGTTTTGACCACAAGATGGTTTGGTATCAAGAGAGCGTAGTTGAGAGTATACAATATTGAAGTAAAGTACGTGTTGAATGTCTTTGAAATATCCCCGGTATCTGTCACAGTATCATTGTCCACCGCAAGTTTCTTGGCAGACTCCATTGATTTGACTGGAGCTAAGCCATTAAAAGTTTCCAGAATAATTTTATGTTGTCTTGCCTTCATTCAATCTGTTATAATGCGATTGCTTTCGCATGATAGGTGAGGCTCTTGTAGGATAGACAAAAAAAGTTGGAAAGATTTTGGTGGCGTTAGCCTGATCCTAAAGGCACGACTTGGGCAATCCAAAAGTTGAATTTTTCATAAAACGTGAACTGACCCTAAGTTGAATAGAGCTGAGTTAGTATCACAGGTTGCCGAGGATAAGTATGATATGGCTGGAGCCGTTATTTATTTCTTTTGTGATTCAGCAGTGGCTGACTTCCAAAATGTGTCATGATCGCCATCTGAAACGTCCTCATCTCTGAAACCGTTGGAGATTTTGGGGTCAAACTTTGTTTGCTATCTTACCCAAGTCTGAGGAATTTGTCTGTTTGCATTAGCTGGTGCTGCAGTAATGAACATTATAAAATTTTCTCAATGTATTCACTCAGAGAAAGCCATGGTAGAAAGATAGTCTAACCATGCTTAACGTTGTGTCATCAAACTACTTTTGTTGACATTTGTCCAAAATTTACACGTCCATGGCACATGGTGGCAACTCTGTTTTCTGAACTCTTTCTTGTTTGAATAGTTCTTCAACAGGAAATTATTACTTATTTCAGTTTACATTCAAGAATTATTGAAGGATGCATATTACTCATATTCGAAGATATTGTACAAATTCTGTTTTTAAATTGTTTGCGATGCAAACATACATGAATAATCTGGGAGATTTGTCTCCTCATTTCCCTGGCATTAGCATACCAACAACTGCAGATAATGTGGTATGTGATTCATCAGAGCTCTTTGTATGCAAAATTGAAATGAAAACACGTTTCATTTGATTCATCAAAAGATTCGTTGATGGAGATGCTTTGATCAAATAATGCAAATGGCCCAACATCCTTTTTACTGCGAGGGCTGTTCAACACCATAAATTGGTGTTGGAAAATGGTGTTGACCAATTCCAACGGATGTCGAGACCAGTTCAACACCAAGTTATGGCGTTGGTTGGTGCTGTAAATGAAAGGCCATATTTTGGTCCAATACTGGCCCGAGTATAATGTATTATCAATCACCAATTCGGGATTTTGGAGACCTACGTTGTAGTTCTAACGCAACACCATTTGCTCAACACTATTTGTTTCTCACTGTGCTGCAGATCTCCTTTTGGAACATTTTTTTTGTCTGAAGCAAATCTTCCTATATGGGCCCCTCATGTACTCACTCATCCGTACCTAAATAAACCACTCATTCGCGTCTCATTCAGTCACGCACTTAACGTCGACAAACAAGAGACTGACAACGATCGCTTCAGTAGAACTATGTCTGCATTTTCTTCCCTACAGATGACGTCACAGTCACGATATGTATGTACCATGTCAAGTCTATTATTAATTATTGGGACACTGTTTACAGCGAAGGTCATTCAAGCTACAATCAGGCACGGGTGCCGCCGTGGCTGCACCCTTACTGTCCAGAAGTGTCACACTTCATGTGAAGTGTGCCTAGAAGTGCCTCTGAAGAGTACACTTGAAAGGCACTTCAACGACAGATAAAAATATTGGCACACTTCAAAGGTACTTCATTAGAAAAAGGCAGTAGTCAAGGGACTCCTCAAAGACACTTCATGGACTTTGTCAATTTCATAACAAAAAATGAGGGACTTCAGAGACACTTCTGAGACTTTGTTTTTGTTCGGCATAATCCAAGGTACTCCTCAAAGACACTTCTTGGACTTTGTCAGTTTTTCAGCAAAACTTAGGGGACTTCAGAGACACTTCTGAGACTTTGTTTTTGTTCTGCATAATCTAAGGTACTCCTCAAAGACACTTCTTGGACTTTGTCAGTTATATAGCATAACTTGGGGGACTTCCCCTTGCAAAAAATATCTTCTAGCATATCCTATAAGATTTTGAAAAATCCTAAAGATTCTAAAAAAATCATATGAGCTTCTAAAATATAAGAGTCTGAAAAATCCTATAAGATTCTGAAAAAATCCTATTAGATTCTGAAAAATCCTATAAGATTCAATCCAATAGGATTTCTAGATTATTGGAATTTTCCCACAAACTGTTACAGTAACATAACATTATAAATTAGAACTACATGTTTACAAGTTTCAGTTATATTAATTAGCTCTGGGAATATCCCAGCTTAAAGTTGGCTGATTTGATTTCACTCAGTGACATCAAATCTCATTTCAATGAAACCACCAAGCATCAGATTTGTACTTCACATTTCAAAATAGCTACAACTGTGTAAAATATTCACATGTGGTTACTGACATATTACTCAGAACTGTGAACATATTTTTTGATATTTTAAAGTGATCAGTACTATGGGTTTCTATTTGAATAGAATAAAGACATTAATAACACCAGTCTCTCACATATTAGATAAGAAATCTTGTTGAATTCAGATTTTATAGTCATTCCAAATCCATGATTTTATAGTAAAATTGGACAAAATGGGAAAATATTTTTAGAAGAATCAGTTCTAACATAATGTCAGCAACAAAAAAATACCCATTAAAGAATACTTTATATTATCCTCTTCATCATCATCACTAAGTATAATATATATAATTTCTGTTTCTAATAGTCTTTATCTTCTGAACTGTCTTTGCCAAAATGGGTGGAGTTATCTGCCCTTGAAAATTTAATTGAACACTGGGGGCGCCACCAGACGATAACAATCAAAATGGCTGACCTCTCCAACTGCAGAAATCAGATGGATTTGTTCCTGTTAAGCTAGAACTATGGAGGTTTGAAGAACTGTATTGCAGATGGTGATGATAGCAGCTAGTGATATGGTAAGTAACTTATAAATATAACTAAAAATTTTCTGTTTTTCATAACTTAATAAGCAAAGAACTGGGCTGAACAGTGATGTAGACCGGAGAGTCTCAGCTATTTATTTTATCAACAAGTTTCCCTTGACATATTAAAAAATTGATATTGGCCTCAATAAATATTTTGCTATATGGACTGCAGGTTATTATAATGTACTCCACCTTATAATTGCAGTCAAATTTAATGGGTCATGTAACATGGCGAAATATCCATATCTCTGTCCCAATATCACTTTCAGATCTATCCAGGTTGATCAAGGCAGTGTGGATTAAATGCCATTGTTATGATTGTGAAAATTGTCAGCTTGGAAACACCAGGCTTGGAGACCTCATGAAGATTGGCATGCACCCCTGGAGGAAATCCCCTGAGGGCGAGATATTTTTATCACAAAACTGTTCAGTTCATGTCAAAACAGGTGGATTTAACTGGTTGGGGGGATGGTAGCTCTAAATAAATTATCTCGTTGTTTTGATTTTTTATTGATTCATAAATTGTATTGATTTTTTTCCTTGCAGAATGTAGAATATTCCCATACCAGATTTTTTAAAAAATGGTAAAGAAATAAGTTTTAGAATATATTGATAATAAAATGTTAGCATTACCTGTTTTAGCTGTAATCAGAAAAAGTATAATCAATTATGATTAGACTTAATTTTCATCATTATAACAGGCTATATTTTCCTTGTCTATTGATTGCACTGTTCATATACCAAAGCTAAGGATCTTCACACTTCAATTGTACATTTTTACCCACATCTTGAGAAATGAGAACATTTCATTTCATACATTTATTTCATTTCAAAAATTTAAGAATACAATTTGTAGTTAATAAGCACTTATTTGTTATTTGAAGCCTTGCATGAAGATTTAGTTGAACCAGGAATTAACAGAGACAAATTATCAAAATCCAGATGATTGTTTCTAATGGCTTCTTTGTCAATACTTTCATAATTCCAGAATACAGCTGCAACAAGGAACTCGGCTCACTTCAAGCAGCCACTCGACTGATGGGAAATTTAATGAGCACACCTACATGTAGGTATGGTTGATTTCTTCATAGTGTATATTGGCTAGAACATCACACAAACTGTTTATCTCCATTGTTGTATATCATGGAGTACTAAAGAAAGGATAATAGACATCTTCATCAATCTTTTGTAAATCGTAGGGATGTGTTCCATTCTTTACCCTTTATGGTAGTCAACCTATTCAATCATCCTGAGTGTATTAAAAAAAAACAAAAAAAACTGGATTGCATGTCATATGGAAACATATATACAACTGATCAGGTTTTAATTATATGCATGTATTTATCGCCACAGGCCAAGAAGTTCACAATTCAGACTGGTGGGTTTCAGCGTTCGGTTACGTCCGAGTGGACCTCAGGGCAACTGAAGTAAACTATCCTTCGAAAGATCTGCTGCTTCAAGTTCAAGTTGGAAAAGAACACGGTCACCCTTGAATAATAATACTGCAATAAATTCTCATACCAAAGACTGCATGTAAATGCATACATATATAGTACTGTGCTGTATTTTGTCTCAAGGATTTGTGCTAGCGGTTTATTGTAAATATTTTATGATGTACTGTTCTGTCTCACTCTGTATTTTCTCTGAATAAAACTTTCTGTGCTCAAATATATATTTGTGTATTCTTTTCTGGGAAAGTAAATATCTCGTGGCTTTACATACCTTTTCATCACACGGATTTGCTATGATACTAATAAGGTACTTCAAGAGCACTTCACAAGTGCATATGAAAGGTATCCTTCTGTAGAAGAGTGGATGAAGTGACTTGCCATATGAGGACATTGAAGTGCCTCAAATATTCTAATTTGGTACTTCAAGAGCACTTCAGAAGTGCCTATGAAGGTTACCCTTCTGTGGAAGTGTCTATGAAGTGCCTTTGCAGTACCTAATTAAAATATTTGAGGCACACTTCTAAGTGACTTCATTGTGACTTCATTGTGACTTCAATGCCCTTATATGGCATTGCTACAAAACAATACCCACACTGCAAGCACACTTCTGACTCTGAGCCTTGCACTTCAAGGTTGAAATATGGCCACACTTCAAAGTTACTTCAAAGACACTTCTGGACAGTAAGGGTGCGCTTTCGTTACAACTCTTCGAGTGAGAACAATGTCGCACAATCAAGATCTCCCACTTCAGTCCTCCGCTACACAACGAGAGCTTCAATATGAGACCATTATGCATACAAGATACATCTGAACCCATGGCGGCTCAGTTATCGTCCAAAAACTGATTCATTGTGTTCTGGATATGCTCGGAAGCAATTATTTTGAGGCTGTGCGTTTCCACAATAGAATGACGCGTATAGTGTTCTAAATTAAAGTATACTATGGCTCATACGGAATCATTATCACATCGGAATTCGCATAGTGTAAGACCATTTTTTTTGTGCGATTCATTCCTGTTTAAAAAAACTTCGTTCTCCATATCTCGCTGCAGTAAACTCTAATACTACGGAAGCTGGCACATGATCAATTCGCGAGAGTGAGTTATCAAAAATACCTTTGAAATGCAATTTTCCATATTATTAATGTTATTATTAACCAATGTCGTTCAAAATTGATGTAATATTTTCGATTCATTACCATAACGACAGGGTACTTATTCTATCATAGAAATAGATCAGTATATGGCCAATACTCGCATATCATGTCTGACAAGTGAAAATCTATGGAAGAGCGTAAATGCCAAATACGCGAGTGACGTTTCTATCAAAATGCATCTTCTAGCGTTAACTATAAAGCAAGTTCTATAAAATTTAACTCACCGTTGCAACGCCAACCAAATTTTAACCCCTACGCTCTGATTGGAGGCATTAAAATAATCCTGATTCGCTCAATTTCAACGCCAACCTTTCGACCTCTGACCTCTAACCCTTGTCCTTGACATTCTGTCGTCATTCTATCGTCATTATTGAGAAGCCTACACCGACCCACCCTACTACTTACGTCAGCACAAATAAGTAACTCATCTGATGTTAATGGGTAATCGAGGGCGTCTGATGGAGTAAACCAAAAAATCGAGACGTCGTGCCACAGGTTGTGCGGTGCAAATTTCTCACCAAGGCATCGTGTTTAGCGTGAGTGATAGCTCACCTGCACGCAAACACTCACGTAAATTCATGTCACGAGAGTGATTTTTAGCTCACGTAAACTGTTATATTTTATATTGTATTATATTGCAACCACTCGCCTGACTTTCAAATACCCTCTCCTAAATATTTGACGTGGGCTATTTTTAGCTCTAAACACGAAGCCCGGAATAAGCGTAAACACATTTGTTAAGCGACACGTATAAAGGGCGCACTTCGGAGATTACCAGTCCATCAGCAGAATCCTATCGTAAACAAATAATAAAATGGTTAGGAAGTGTGATTATCAGGTATCTGTACCTGTGGTGATCAACGTCAGTCGGACAATTAGTCGCTTAAGACAACGTCAATCGAGCATCTGTACTGGTGTGGGTCAACATCGGTCAGAAACTCGGTCATATAAGACGACGTCAATGTTTCCACTGTCTTAGTTGTTCTATTAACCCTATCTGGCCTTGTCTTTTTGGCACATGTCCAGGCCTGGGGATAGCCTTTCGGCCCCCACCTAAATATTTTTCTCACTCCTTAAACTAAATGGGTTGAAACTTACCACACTATACCCTTGGGTCAAGCTCTATCACAAAATATAAAAACTCGAAGATGGCCTCTGTGACGACATCGAAGTGACTTCATTTGAAAGGAGCATTGTTTTTGGTAGATTTTTCGGTCTTTCGCGAGTTTTCCATTTTTTTATTTGTCATTTCTTCGGAAAAAAATTGCATGATAAATTGGTAAATAATAGTTTGATGTGAATAATAATTTTGGCCCACTTTTCCTCTCACAAAAACAGAAATTTTGGGAAACATGAGAAAACGTCATTTTTCTAGTATCCAACAGGTCCGCCTGTTTGAATTATTCCATGATCCTACGCTAGGGGAGTTATATAAGTAGGCGCAAAATGATCCTGATACCATAAGCTACAGTTTGAATTATTCCATGATCCTCCGCTAGGGGAGTTATATAAGTAGGCGCAAAATGATCCTGATACCATAAGCTACAGTTTGAATTATTCCATGATCCTACGCTAGGGGAGTTATATAAGTAGGCGCAAAATGATCCTGATACCATAAGCTACAGTTTGAATTATTCCATGATCCTCCGCTTGGGGAGTTATATAAGTAGGCGCAAAATGACCCTGATACCAAAGCTACAAAGTCGAGGAGTGTCAGCTCTCACATTCTTGTCGTTCCGGAGATGGGATAGAAAGATTGGTAGTGGAGGCCATAACCTCCCCCCCCCCCCCACCAAGGCCTGATGGGGTAAACGCTGATGTACGGAAATGTGCGACTATCGGAAAAGTGGGACAAACTCCGTGAATTTATGCCAGCGGGCCAACACGTGCACAATATTCTTGCATCCACTTGTCGGGTCCCACATATTTCACGAGATCAAAATCTGTCAACATAAACAAGTTTCCACATCAAAACGTGACATGGCTGGCTCGATGACGGGTCTCGATTCATTTTGTTCTTAGCCGCATTTAGAATGAAGGTATAAGTGTTTGTGACTAGGTATATTGGTGGCTTTCTAACCAGGAAAGACCATATACGATACTGGGAATTGTGGGGAGTGATTGTAATCTTGTAATCTGTTTCCGACATTGTCTATGTGCTTCATTGAATCGTGAAAAATTACGCGGCATGACTCTGCTAATAAAGTCAGAGTCATGTTACCTAACTAGCCTACATGTAGTAGTTACATGTACTCTTATGTAAGAGCAGAGAGAATGTGCGGGCATGTTCCTGGTATGGTATGGTTTGCTGACACATTATTCCATTAGTCACTGGCGTGTCTCCCTCAACGCTAAGAAGCTCGTGCCAACACCCACAGATAGCTGAATTAACTGTCAAGGTATGTCCCTGGTATATTTATCTAAAACCGGTATCTATGACAACAGACTACAAAGAGGAAAACAGACTACAAAGGGAAATCTGCATATGCTTTTGCAGCGCCAACGCTCTAGAATATTCATAACAGAATGTGCGGAAAAAGAGTACAATGTTGTTTCGTCATGTAAACGCTCCAAAATTTATTTTGAGATATTGGAACTCAAAGTTTAAGATCTGATTAAGGGGATATAATCAGGTGAACCTATCTTCATGTTTGAATATTACATAGACAATCCGGTGTCCGATCAGTGCTGTGCAGTCCCTGAGCATTTCTGTTCAGAAAAGCCGCTGAGAAGTTTTGATCAGTTGTTGACCATGTAGTGCTGAGTAGTTCTTGCACAGTTCCGTTCAGATACTGATAGCTACCAAGCAGGTACCCTGATTTTTTGGGTCGGAAATTTAAGCCGCACCACGTCGGGCATTACAGGTTAGTTTCTCTAGGTATTGTTGCATTATCAGGTTACTCCATGTTCCAAGATGCTCATCCATTAACATCAGATGAGTTGTTTGAGCTGATCTGTCATCACAGGTCTCGACCTAGCGTATCTGGTTCCGCTTAGGCCGATGCTACTTCATAGTCTCCACATGAACATGCACAATAAAAGCGCGGCTGAGATACTAAGGCTACGTCCGAGAATCCACCGTATTCTCTGGGTCTGAACGTTTGGTGCCGAGGGAAGCTTTCCTGTAGTGTCATATGTTTGCTTTTTGGTCCCCGATCGTCGTCAATGTTTCCCAACTCTTGCATGTCGCTCCAATCTATAGTTTCATGTAGTTTCAACTGAACGGTCCTTGACAGAAACTGAGTAGTACTGCTCTGAACCTGTACAGTACCGACTAGTTTCCAGAGGGAAATTTTCAGTTTTTGACTCTTGACTGGCCTGATATTTCTGCTCAGGTACACTCGGTTACTGTTCAGACCCAGTCAGTATTTGGGACTTTCTGTACAGAACTGATAGGTTGGGATTGGAATAGTACTGAACGGTCACAAAGTTTTCCTTTGTGTCATTGCTCTTCGACTTCTTGTAAAACTTATAAAATTGTTATTTTGAGGAATATGATTATCATAAACAGGTGACTTACGCAGGTCACCTGTCCCTCCTCCAGAGAATCCGTCTCTTAAAATTTCTAAGCACATTTTGGTGACGACGGCTAGACGTACACATGTTATATTAACGTGTATTTCATTTTCCTGGCCCCCAGTGGGCACCAATGCCTTTTCCGATTATTTCCTATCTCAAGTCGTTCTCCCCGATCCCATAGCTACTTGTATCCTGACTAAAAGTCACCTTGGCTGTCGTTGGTCCAATAGCTGCCATTGGCTGTCGTTGGCCCAATAGCTCCCATTGGCTGTTGGATGCCATTTTTGAACACCCGGCGACACCGCAGTTATTTGACACAGTTCCATGACCATTCAGCCGAAATGTGTCGTCCATTGCCTACATATATCCTACAAAGGTTCTAATATGCAAAATGTTTCCCTTGGGCATTAACTGCCCTTTTTGATTTTGTTTTTTTCTTTTTATGTCATTTTTCCGGAGCACATAGTTCTCATGGTGAAATTAAATGCCCCCCTACCCCTCCGAAGAAAAAAACACAAAAAACACCCCCTACAAAAAAAAAACATTCCGACCCACAATAGGCATGAAATGCTCTTTTTGGATATATTTGCTGAGAGATTACCTTCATTGACCGCAATACTGTGAGTAAAAATTTCCATAGCCTTTCGCTCAATACTGAGACTGTACCGCGGACACGAACAGAGAAACAGAATACAATTGTAAATACTTTTAACTTATACTGTGCATGTATTTGTTTTCAAGGTTATGTTGATAGGCGTAATTTCGAAGTGAAGTTCTTCTCCAAAACAGATAGCTACAAATGAATGGGAGAAGCGTCATGTTATTTACGTTGATCATTTATCATTCCACAGCACAATGTCTGGAGTGGATTCACGGCAAACATCAATGAGTTATTACCACCGACCAAGGCTCACGCCTCTCGTTTATAAGTCGATCCCGGACAAGGTGGGAGAATGGGCACAGTCTCAGCCGGACAAAGAAGCAGTTGTGGTGCGGTTTCCTGACCAACAACGTCAGGTGCTTTCATTCGCCGAGGTACACAGCAACGCCACACGTCTAGCCCTGCAACTCTCACATCTGGGTGTTAAAGTGGGGGACAGGGTGGCCATATATGTTCAAAACAGTCTGGAATGGCCTATAGCTGAATTCGGTATCATGTACGCTGGGGCAATTGCCGTGAACGTTATGTCTTACAAAGGGACTGGTTTTCTAAACTTGGCAACTGCTCTCGGATGTTCGGCTTTCATACTAGATGTTCGACATGTTGTGTCCAAAGTTGATTTATCTTGTCTTCATGAAGCTTTTCTGTCCAACCCTACTCTCATCAAAATACTACTCCAGAAAGAAAATAAGCTCGGAAACTGTTTCGCTTTTGATGACCTGCTACAACGGTTACCTCAAGGCGACATTGAGCTACCCCAGGCTATTGATCCAGATGCTATAGGTGTAATGTGGCCAACATCCGGGTCAACAGGGGCGAGCAAATATGTACCACACACGCATGTGAGCTTGATGAATTGGTTTACAGATCTTGCACAGGCAGTCGGTTTGAAGAATAACGATATTTTTCTCCATGAGAGGCCGATGGGCTATGCAATGGGATTTCCGATGATGTTGGTGGCAGCCGGAACTACTAACGTATATGTGGATGCAAAGTTATCGGTAACACATAAACTGGCTCAATATAGCATGGACGTCATCACAGAAGAGGGAGTAACAGCTGCATATGTCCCATGTTACCTTCTCCTCGACATGAACCTCCTTTCCACAGAGGGGAAAAGCTTACCGGTTTTCCGGACTGGTATGGTTGGTGGACAGTGTTTGGATGACCATTCGCGATTAGCCTTTCAACGATTCGGGAAAAATCTTCGCTTCTTGTACGGATCGACCGATGGTTTATTCTGTTCTATGATCCCATATGTAGACATATGTTGGGAAGAAGAAACAATAGGTACTTATATCCATCCAGGGGTTGAAGTTAAACTGATCGGCGACGATGGGTTGGCTGTACCTTTGGGGAAGGACGGTGAAATTTGCATGCGCGGTTCGAGCATCGCTCGTAATTACCTTTACGAAGACGGGTCTGAGAAAGCCGTCCGTGATGGTGTAGATTGGCTGCACACTGGTGACATTGGGGTCCTTCAGCCTAATGGCTACCTAACTATAAAGGGACGAGTGAAAGAAATAATAAAGCGAGCCACTGTTAAGATATTCCCGGGATCGATTGAGGGAGTGTTGAAGAAGCATCCCGCTGTTGAAGATGCAGTTGTGGTCGGTATCCCGAATGTTCGTCTGTATGAAGAGGTTTGTGTGTTTGTGAGCCCTCTACAGGACCAGTCCATCACCGAAGAAGACCTGCAGTCCTACGCGGAGGACATCTTCCAGCCTTCTCTCGCTCCAGACGGAAAGGGTCTCATGCCAGATTATTTCATTGTTATGGATGAACTTCCCCGTTTGCCATCCAGCAAACCTGACCGATTGGCCCTGAAGAAGGAAGGTATTATTAAAACCAAAGCAGTTAAATAAACCTGAAGTCTATGGAAATGAAGTTTAGAGATTACGTGAGGCCCACAAGTTAGTTTCTAAATTCCATACATAATATACGACGGAAGTTCAGTATTGAAGAACAGACTAGAGACATTGTATTCAAATTTATTAAATCAATATTCGGAAAATTGAGGAACACCAAATAGGATAACTGATTTCCACTGTCTAAATGCATTCCAGATGGAAGTGCTATATTTCGTTCTGGATGATACTATCAACTGGAAAGAGACTTGGGATCTAGGTGGCATAACACTGTTTTCGTACTAAAAACGAGGGAGTTTCCCATTGGTGTAGGGGTCACACGGTCAAATCCCTCCCCCCCCCCAGAACAGACATGTAAAATTGAAAATGCCATTTTTTGAGATTGTATTGATATAAATTCAACCTAAAGATTGATAGAAAATCAGAATGGATGAATTTAGAAAAAATATGGAATTTAGTGATAAATTGGTGACGACGTCATGCACATGGGAACGAGGGTATCATTTAGGTGTCATTTTTGTCACTGTAGCAGACGACTTATTGCACTGAAAACGAACTGGCGATGGGTATATAATTCCCACTTTTTTTAAAGCTACTGGAGGTACTTGACAGAGTCGTAGTGAATATAAATATCTCATTTGCGTAGTGGATGTCTCAGCCGTCAGGAGAACTTGGTGTATATTGTCGAAAATCAGATCACATTTGGATGTTGACTTGTTGTTGTTGTTGTGGAAATGACAGGTCAGTTATGCAATTTTTTTTCGAACGTTCTATGTTTTGGCATGAAAATGTTCCTGAGATAGATACATTTATTTTAATATACGATATGTGAATAGTTTTTTGTGTTTACAGTGGTATCACAGCGAGGCACCAAACGTAGGGCTAAACACAGCAATCCTGTAAGACATTATACTACAGAGCACCCCTAGTTGTGGAAGGTACGTCTTGCGGTCCGAATCGAAAGTCCAATATGGCCGCCAGGTGGCCATCTTGAATTTTCCCATGAAATTTTGTTATCATGAATTCTCAGGAAACTACTGCATGGATTATTCTCAAATTTGGTACACAGGTTCCACTTGGGGTCCACTTGTGCAAGATATCTTTTTTGGGACGTTCCGAAAATCCAATATGGCCGCCAGGTGGCCATTTTGAATTTTTCCATGAAATTTTGTTATTATGAATTCTCAGGAACTACTTCATGGATCTTTCTGAAATTTGGTACACAGGTCCCACATGGGGCCTAGTTGTGCAAGATAACTTTTTTGGTCCGATTCGAAAATCCAAGTTACTTTTCAAATTAATAACGTATTCCCGAGTGGTGGCGTTGCATCACAAGAGTCCGCGGATCAAACGGTGGGGCATATTCCATATGTTGAGTAAAGAGAATATCCATACCTTCACCTTCTATATCAAGGAGGTCAAATGATTTCGAATTAAAATATATTCAAATTTTAAATCAGTTTACCTCAGTCCATGCCGTTGCATCTGAACTGTCCCACCGTTTCGTTTGCTGACGGGTCGGCTACACGAAGGGGTGTCACTCTTTTGACGCAATGTCACAACTCTACAACTGTAGACTACTGCGTTTTTTCGATCCAAGGGAGATAATCAGGATTCACACACTTTCAAAGTTTCAACATTACTGCATGGACCGGATCCCTTCAGTATTAAGTTGTGTACCATCTTATTATTTTCGAGCATGGTATCTTAAAAGAGATATCTCAAACTAGCTCAGTAAACAGAACAGAATGAGCATTTGTTCCTAATTATAAAATCTTAGGTACCGTACGTATGTTTCATAGCTCATGCCAAAGTGTCAAAGAGATTTGTCTTCGCTTCCAATACCCAATGATGACACGTGCAAAAAAAAAATACTACAAAACGAAGACGAAGGATCCTCTGCACACTCATTTTCAGACCAACTTTGCTCATTTCAGTTGTACTATAGCAACCGACATCAAGTACAGTTTCTAGAAATCTTGAAACTCTGAAACTTATAAAAATAATATCTTGCTGTTTTCCAGTGTCCCTTTTTCGCTCAAAATCGAAATTCTGCAAACAAAATTACAAATCAATCGTTTGGTCTTAGTAACAATGGACAAAAAATCCTCTTGTCATTAGCTTACAATTATCCGACAATGGTGGGCGCCAAGATCCTGCAGGATCTGATGACGTCACAGTCACGTCATCTATGTACCATGTCAAGTCTATTAGTAACAACATCTCATTGGGACACTGTTTACAGCGAAATCATTCAAGCTACAATCAGGCACGGGTGCCACGGTGGCTGCGCTTTCGTTACAACTCTTCGAGTGCCAATGAGAACAATGTCGCACAATCAACATTTCCCACTCCAGACGTCCTCCGCTACACAACGAGAGCTTCAATATGAGACCATACAAGATACATTTGACCCATGACGGCTCATCTATCGTCCAAAAACTGATTCATTCTGTTCTGGATATACTTGAATGCGATTATTTTGATGCGGTGCGTTTCCACAATAGAATGACGCGTAGTGTTCTAAAGTAAAGTATATCATGGCTCAAACGGAATCATTATCACATCGGAATTCGCATAGTGTAAGACCATTTTTTGGTGAGATTCATTTCTGTTAAAAAAACTTCATTCTCCATATCTCGCTACAGTGAACTCTAATACTACAGAAGCTGGCACATGATCAATTCGTGAGAGTGAGTTATCAAAAATACCATTGAGATTCAATTTTTCCATATTCTTAATGTTGTTCAAAATTGGTGTAAGTTTTTCGAACCATTACCATAACGACAGGGTACTTATCCTATCATAGAAATAGATCAGTGTATGGCCAATACTCGCATATCAAGTCTGACAAGTGAAAATCTATGGAAGAGCGTAAATGCCAAATACGCGAGTGACTTTTCTATCAAAATGTATCTTCTAGTGTAACTATAGCAAGTTCTATAAAGTTTCACTCACCGTTGCAACGCCAACCAAATTTTAACCCCTACGCTCTGATTGGAAGCATTAAAATAATCCTGATTCGCTCAATTTCAACGCCAACCTTTCGACCTTTGACCTGTAATCTCTAACCCTTGTCCTTGACATTCTGTCGTCATACTATCGTCATTATTGAGAAGCCTACACCGACCCGCTTACTACTTACATCAGCTCAAATAAGTAACTCGTCTGATGTTAATGGATAATCGAGGGCGTCTGATGGAGTAAACCAGAAGATCGAGACGTCGTGCCACAGGTTGTGCGGTGCAAATTTCTCACCAAGAAAATAAGCGTAAACACATTTGTTAAGCGACACGTACAAAGCGCGCACTTCGGAGATTAACAGTCCACCAGCAGAATCCTATCGTAAACAAATAATAAAATGGTGAAATATTTAGGAAGTGAGATTATCAGGTATCCGTACCTGTGGTGATCAACATCAGTCGGACAATTAGTCGCTTAAGACAAGGGTGAATGAGTGAGTAGGATTTAACGTCGTTTTCAACATTTTTTCAGTCATATCACGACGGTGCCTACATGTGCCAGAACACGAGAGTGTCCACAGTTCCTATTATCCTGGACACTGATCAGCCCAGCCAGTACAGCACACGGTCACCCATCCTAGTATTGACCGAGCTCAACGATGCTTAACTTCGGTGATCTGACGAGAACCGGTGTGCCCAACGTGATACGCCGTACATCGCTTAAGACAACGTCAATCGAGCGTCTGTACTGGTGTGGGTCAGCATCGGTCAGAAACTCGGTCATATAAGACGATGTCAATGTTTCCACTGTCTTAGTTGTTCTATTAACCCTATCTGGGCTGGGCTTTTTTTGACCTGTCCAGGCATTGGGGTAGCATTTCGGCCCACACCTAAATAATTTTCTCACCCCTTAAACTAATGGGTTGAAACTTACCACTCTATACCCTTGGGTCAAGCTCCATCACAAAATATAAAAAATCCAAGATGGCCGCTGTGGCGACGTCGAAGTGACTTCCTTTGAAAGGGGCATTTTTTTTGGTAGATTTTTTGGTCAGAGTTTTCTATTTTTTTATTTGTCATTTCTTGGCAAAAAACTGCATGATAAATTGGTGAATAATAGTAGGATGTGAATAAAATAATTTTGGCCTACTTTTCCTCTCAGAAAAGCAGAAATTTTGAAAAACATGAGAAAACATCATTTTTCTAGTACCCAACAGGGCCGCCAGTTTGAATTATTCCATGATACTCCGCTAGAGGGGGGGGGGGGGGTATGTAAGTAGGCGCAAAATGACCCCGATACCATAAGCTGCGAAGTCGAGGAGTGCCAGCTCTCACATTCATGTCGTTCCGGAGATGGGATAGAAGGTTTGGTAGAGGAGGCCATAACCCCCCCATAACCCCCCAGGTCTGATGGAGTTAACGCTGATGTACGGAAATGTGCGACTATCGGAAATGTGCGACAGATTCTGTGAAATTATGCTCGCGGGCCAACATGTGCACAATATTCTTGCATCCACATGTCGGGTCCCACGGATTTCACGAGATCAAAATCTCTCCACATACATAAGTTTCCACATCAAAACGTGACATGGCTGGCTCGATGATGGGTCTCGATTCATTTTGTTCTTTGCCGCATTTCGAGTGAAAGTAAAAGTGTTTGTGACTAGTTATATTGGTGGCTTTTCAACCAGACAAGACCAAATGTTACGATACTGGGGATTGTGGGGAGTGATTGTAATTTTCTGATCTGTTTCCGACATCAGAATCAGAATTTATTCACCAGATAATTTACATTGGAAATAAATATTAGGTCAAAATGTTTTGGCGGGAATAAAGCCCAACACCAAGATATAAGTCGAAGATATAAGTCGAACCCGGACAAGGTGGGAGAATGGGCGCAGTCTCAGCCGGACAAAGAAGCAGTTGTGATGCGGTTCCCTGACCAACAACGTCAGGTGCTTACCTTTGCCCAGGTACACAGCAACGCCACACGTCTAGCCCTGCAACTCTCACACCTTGGTGTTAAATTGGGGGACAGGGTGGCCATATATGTTCGAAACAGTCTGGAAGGGTCTATAGCTGAATTCGGTATCATGTATGCTGGGGCAGCAGCCGTGAACGTTATGTCTTACAAAGGGACTGATTTTCTAAACTTGGCGACTGCTCTCGGATGTTCGGCTTTTATACTAGATGTTCGACATGTGGAGTCCAAAGTTGATTTATCTTTTCTTCATGAAGCTTTTCTGTCCAACCCTACTCTCATCAAAATACTACTCCAGAAAGAAAATAAGCTCGGAAATTGTTGCGATTTTGATGACCTGCTACAACGGTTACCATTGAGCTACCCCAAGCTATTGATCCAGATGCTATAGGTGTAATGTGGCCAACATCCGGGTCAACAGGGGCGAGCAAATATGTACCACACACGCATGTGAGCTTGATGAATGGCTTTACAGATCTTGCAGAGGCAATCGGTTTGAAGAATGACGATATTTTTCTCCATGACAGGCCGATGGGCTATGCAATGGGATTTCCGATGATGTTGGTGGTAGCTGGAAATACTAACGTATATGTGGATGCAAAGTTATCGGTAACACATAAACTGGCTCAATATACCATGGACGTCATCACAGAAGAGGGCGCAACAGCTGCATATGTCCCCTGTTACCTTCTCCTTGACATGAACCACCTTTCCACAGAGGGGGAAAGCTTACCGGTTTTTCAAACTGGTATGGTTGGTGAACAGTGTTTGGATGACCATTCGCGATTAGCCTTTCAACGATTCGGGAAGAATATTCACTTCTTGTACGGATCGACCGATGGTTTGTTCTGTTCTTTGATCCCATATGTAGATATTTGTTGGCAAGAAGAGACAATAGGTACTTTTATCCATCCAGGGGTTGAAGTTAAACTGATCGGTGACGATGGGTTGGCAGTACCTTTGGGTTGGGAAGGACGGTGAATTTTGCATGCGCGGTTCGAGCATCGCTCGTAATTACCTTTACGAAGACGCGTCTGTGAAAGCCGTCTGTGATGGTGTGCATTGGCTGCACACTGGTGATATCGGGGTCCTTCAGCCTGATGGCTACCTAACTATAAAGGGACGGGTGAAAGAAATAATAAAACGGGCCACTGTTAAGATATTCCCGGGATCGATTGAGGGAGTGTTGAAGAAGCATCCCGCTGTTGACGATGCAGTTGTGGTCGGTATCCCGAATGTTCGTCTGTATGAACAGGTGTATGTGTTTGTGAGCCTTCTACAGGACCAGTCCATCACCGAAGAAGACATGCGCTCCTATGCAGAGGATATCTTGCAGCCTTCTCTCGCTCCCGACGGAAAGGGTCTCAGCCAGATTATTTCATTGTTATGGATGAACTTCCCCGTTTGCCATCCAACAAACTTGACCGAATGGCCCTGAAGAAGGAAGGTATTATTAAAACCAAAGCAGTTTAATAAACCTGAAATCTCTGGAAATGAACTTCAGAGATTAAGTGAGGTCCACAAGTTAGTTTCTAAATTCCATAAAAAATATACGTCGGAAGTTCAGTATTGAAGAACAGACTAGAGACATTGTATTCAAATCACCCAAATCAATATTCGGAAAATTGGGAAACACCAAATAGCATGCCTGTGATTTTCACTGTATTTAAATGGCTTCCAGATGGAGGTGCTACATTTCGTCCTAGACACAAAACAATCTACTCAACTACAGATGATGTCACAATCACATCATATATGTACCATGTAAATTACCGTATAATATTAACATCTCATTGGACACTGTTTACACCGAATGTCTTTCAAGCCACAACTATGCACCAGTACCACCGTAGCTACGCTATCTTTACTATTCTTCCAGTGGGACTACGATGTCGTACAATGAACGTCCTCCACTCGAAAGCATGCTGGAAAAATGTTTAGTTTCCTCATAATTCACACGACTTAATCTCTGGACGTCGTCAAGTTAGTCGAAATAGACTGTCACTGAGCACGATAAACAATGGCTATTCAGTGCAGGTAACGTCTGAGAACAAAGAGTATTCCTCTTCCACGGTAATCATTTCTATGATTTAATTATTACATTCCGTAACAGCAATATATGGGACTAATTTTTTTATCTATTTTTCCCTGTTGAGTTACTCTCAGTCGTCGGTACCATCAAAAAAAGAAATAACGAATTTTATCCTGACATTGAGAATTTGACACGTGGTTTCTATTACTAAACGTGTTTGGCATATGATGATCGTAGGATCCTTATTTGGTAATTGAAATTGTGAAATTGTTTAATCTTAATATCTTTGTCACCTTCTTAAAAACACCCTAAAGCTCGCCTGGTGGAATTAGTTTGAGGCTAGGTGATTTAAAGCAACAAATCAGTAGCAGCTAGTCTATCTGACGTTATATTGCTAGTCAACTGCATAGATTGAATTCGCTAAACTAGAATTGCAAATAAATCATGCAATACCATGATGTGAGCATCTTGCACGATTTGCATATTATGCAAACTATGTTTAATTTAAGTATGGTTTTCCAACAATTGTGTCAGCTGCAAGTTGCACTTTATTCGCTTTAATAGTTTATTGACTATTGCAATAAATGACAAAAATATATTTTCACTCCGTCATGCTAATAGGTGTTTCAAATAATAAGAGATTCAAGTTAATCTCAAAGCAAATTCTTTACAAATTCAGAACATCATCCATTGTAGCTACTCCAAATAATGAATGTGCCGCCGATACTACGAAGTCAAGTGGTTCGGACATAGTCTATCCTGAAAGTATCATCGTTTTCTCCGTTGAAGAAGTAATGACTGAACAGCAGCTATATTGTTCCTAACATTGCGATATAGCATGTCGAGTTGCTTCTGATATACTGTTACGAGTTCATCATATGAGTTACATAATCTCATAATCTACTGTATATGGACTTGTTTCGTTTGTTTTTTTCACTTGATTATTTAACTTCCACTTACCGTATTTATCACAAGTTGTGGGTCAGGTGGTTTCGTAGGGGCAACCAAATGTGAAATTCCCAAGTCATTTGACCAGTAAGAGTTAAAGTTATCAACAGTTCCTTCTGCAGTAAAGCATATGTCAAAGTTCGTGAAACAAATTTAGTCATACTTTGTCGAAATATATCCGGGTTTTTTCGTAACAGGATTACCGATCACAATACGATCTACTCAATATATCTACCGAATAAATTACGCAAATTGGTAACATTTTATGTCTTCTAAAATTTATTTGAAACCAACCTACTTTCCCCAAAGTTGTGATGATCCTATCCTACTCAATGCTTTGCCTGCCCGAAATGTGATTCAATGCCCCAAGTGTATTGGCTAAGCACGCATGACCAATTTGCTATTCGATTTGAAGTTGGATGTTCGTCAGTACCCAAATCTACGAGCTATAATATGTCACAATGTGATGGGATGAAAACGAAGAAAACTATCGTAAAGTTTGACCTCACAGAACACTGTCAAACTGGCTTGTTTTGTTACATGGTATATTTTCTTTGTTAGCAACATGGGTCTACCACTAAAAGCATTAACCCTTTCGACACCGTCCTGAATATAATATCGCACCTAGTGCTTTTTGACTAGCACCAGTATGCTAGATTAACTCCGCTCCAGGGCTGGTGTCTGAGAAGGCCAATATTAAAGCAGTTGTCAGCGAAGTTTTGTCCCAAGTCTCTGTACACCCTGTCGTCCATTTACACTTTACCTCTTTCTTCGTCAAAGGTGGGACGATCGGTGAGAAACCTATTATGAACTTCCGATAGTAATTGACAAAGCACAAGCGAGAGCTCTTTGGCTCATCTGATAATGTACTACATTCTACGGATATTGAATTGTGATACGGATTTGATGAACAGAATATCAATTAATCCGGTCGGCATCACTAAAACAGTTGACCGCTTCTATCTTTCAAGGGAATTTTTATCTTTCGGTTATCTTGATTTAAGGGCTAATATTATTCATAAAACAGATCTTTGGGTTATGCACCTTTGCCTATCATACTGCATGTGAATTACATGTATGTCAAAGCTCTTACAATATCGCTTGTATAAACTAGGCAGGATTTCAAAGTGAGGCCTCTTAGAACTGATTTTAAAAGTCAATGTGTATATAACATGAATGTAACCGGTTACAAAGAAACAATATCTGTAGTGAAGGATTTCAAACCAGAAATTTGCAAAAATATGATTGTTTGAATTATTTTAGTCAATAATTGTTTCTTTACGGTAAAGAATTTATTGTATTGTCCACTTGTGTAAGTTGTTGTGGTACCAAAAATAGTAGTACCTACATGGTCAGATGGTTTCCTGCATATTCCAAATCCGAACGTCTAAATTTAACACATCCCTTCCCATATAATGTTGCTGAAAGCGTAGATTATCTAACACGAGTCATCCTGGACCCAAATTTGGGTAGGCCTTGGCAAAATCGATCAGGATTACAACTGTCTAATCGGTCTCCAATATTCAGCCCTCATCCATTAAAGAATTTTCGCTTTAAACCAAAGACCTAATCCACATAACATCCGTACCAAATTAAAAAAAAAACAACAAATATATAAACATAGGCTAGTTTCCTGCAAGAGAGAAGCGGTCATCCGCTTTCAATGTTTCCGGCAAGACGTCACGAGGATCCAAAATGTCTAATTCGTATCGCTGGTTAGTATTTTTAATCCATATGATTTTCGTTATAATGTCCAATGTGCATGGGTCCAAACGACCCCTATAACTCTGGGTTAAGCGGGATCAGATACAAGTTACGAAAAAAACACGCGCACGACACAAAAATTAAATCTGTATTTAATGCAAATTTTACTTTCCAATAAGCATGAGGGGCACAAGAAAAGAATTCGCTCGTATTCATAATGTGAACTTTGTTCGGCTCCCTAACCAGTAGGAAAAATCAGTGTACATTATTGCAGAATCTTGTAAAATATGGCTATACCACCAAGCGCCTCCAGTGAAAGTTTGTCCAATTCGGCGATACATATCGCATGCTGATAGCAAAATACGAGCGTAGCGTGTAAGATTTATGGCCCTACGTTTCGTAACTTCTGTTCAATTCCACGTAACCCGGGGCTAGGGGCCGTATGAACCCATGTATTTTAAGATGCTCATGAGGCTCATATGAACATTCATAATAAAAGCGTGACAGGGTGAGTGAGTGAGTGAGTGAGGGAATATTATTTAACGTCGCTTTCAACACAATTTCACTCATATCACGACGTTTGGTTCCTATTGCTTTTCACACCCGGAAACCACACGGGTAGGGTCCGATTCCTTTTCACACCCTTTTCGCCTCTTGCGTAACAGGTACATCATACTCTAGATAACGACTTTAAAACGAAAATTATGTGGATAAAGAATGACCCGGTACGGATTTGATACTTTTGGAACTAAATGATTTCTTGCGGGCAACTATTGATCGCTTCTTTCTTGCATTTTTATACTATGAATTTTTCTTCTTCTTGAATTTGGTGTTAATACTGTGATATGAATGGGCGATCCCCTCGGCTGCAAGCCTGATTTGGTGCACAATGTATCATGTGATCGAAAAAAAGCGTTAGTAACAGTGGCAATGAACACAGGGACAAAGACTCTTTGATTGAACTTCATTTATTTACAATTTTCTGACTCGCTCATCCACCCCATGATAAAATACGATATTATATCACAAATATAGCAGAATGTCTCAGAAATGCACAACAGGGGTAAATTTTTTGAGGGTTCGTTTCTTAATTGCTAGATTCATATCATTTTTTCCTACTTGAGTGGCGTTTATACCGTCTATTACTTCACCTTCAGGTTTTAAGACAAACAAAATGTTAATAATACTAGCAGGTTCACAATATAGCACAAACCATTATATCACATGCAAGGTTATCACAAATTTCGTCAATATAGGGTACCGGTAAGTGTAATAATTTGCTCCAAACATATTTTGTCAGTTATGAAGTATATTATCAAATATATATAAATCTATATGAGATTGCCCAGAACTCTTTACGATTAATTATATTTCACACGTCCTCTGTGCGTGCTCGATGGCGTTCGGGGGGGGGGGTTGGTGGGGGGGGTTGGTGGGGGGGAGGGGGGGGTTGGGTTGGGTTGAGTTCACCATTAGGTGGTGTTGGTGGGATTGGTTGCACACAAAATTTCCCATAGAGACATTTTAAATGGAACAAAGATGCAATATGTAGGCCTAAGAACAATGTGTAACATGTTCAGCTGATCACGGGGGTGGTCAGTATCTCAAATGATAAGAATACAACAATCCGACATTATTACATTTAGACTTTGATATGTGACATAGAAATGAGTAAAACGCGAACGATGTGATATGTTGATGAATTTGATAACATTTTGTCTGTTATTGTGGTTTCTGTTTATTTTTCTCTTCCTCGTCTTTATATCTTTGTTTGTCCCGTCGCCGTGCCAGAACGTACTCAATATAGGTGAGATATCCGTCGTTGTTATAGTCATCCTCCATCACTCGATCTATTATACCTGCAAACAGACACATCGTTCACTATTATTGAATTCAATTAAGGAAGAGACACAAAATACTGCAACAGCATGTATCACAATATGCAAATGAAGAATTGCATCCAAAGCTTGATTATACTCAACAAACGACAAGGAATTCATTTTGGTAAAAATGATACTTATCAAGCATAATGCCATTGTAAACTTTTTTATCCATGACCACACAAACGTGTATAATCTGCTAGCCTAACGCCGCCTTCAGTCAGCTACATATGGTGCGTTTGTAGCCATCGCGTTCGTTGCATAACCCTCCAAGTAGGGTATGATGAGAAAATAAAAAATGGGAACTCTGGGAGGGTAGGCCTACCAGGAATGTGATATTTTTGGATTTTTCCCTCAAAATTACGAAGTTTCCGTAACATTGAATTTTACAAACTTTCTGTGAAACAACGTGATGATCAATATAATTCGTATACTATAATATCGACGCATGCTGTTGTTGAGCCTCACCCCAGAAACAAGCGAAGAAGAATGAATTGATGAACAATCAATTTGCAGTAGTATATTCTGTACTCACAATCAAAGCAATACAAAATGTATTTGTTTCAAAGATGCATGGACTTGCTGTATATGAAACAGTACGGCGAATTACTTTAATTTTCTTCGTATGAAATATTGTTCTGTATGCTGTAAATTATATTCTGCAGTAAAGTAAAAAAAGCAATGTTATACCAGTTTTGCAGTAAATATGTTAAGTGTACTGTATTTTATATTCATGCCAATAAATACTGTATTTAAGAAAATATATGCAATGACTTACTGTATACAGTGAAATACAGTAAACTACTGCCTGTCTTACAGTATTATATTGTAATTATGTTTTGCAGTAAGTTTCTGTGAAAGAAAGCAGTAACTTACTGCACTTTTACAGTAAAAAATTACAGTGTGATCCTCCGCTAGAGGGGGTTATGTAAGTAGCAGAGCTAGACCCCGAAACGATAAGCTACAAAGTCAAGGAGTGTCAACCCTAGGATAGGATAGAAAGTTTCGTAGTGGAGGGCACATTGCCCCCAACCCACAAGGCTTGACATGGTTAACACTGACGGAAATGTGCGACTGTCGGAAATGTGCGACAGAATATTATTGCATCCATATGTCGGCTCCCACGGGTAAAATTTCCCGAGGTCCAAATCTGTCCACATACATTACTTTCCACATCAAAGCGTGACATGGCTGGCTCTATGACGGGTCTCGATTCATTTTGTACTTTGCCGCATTTCGAATGAAACTAATTTTTTTGTGACTAGTAATATTGGTGGCTTTCCAACCAGGAAAGGCCATAGGTTACGATGCTGAGGATTGGGGTGAGTGAATGTTTCCGACATTGTCTATGTGCTTCATTGAATCGTGAAAAATTACGCGGCATGACTGATAATAAAGTCGGAGCATGTTACCTAACTAGCCTACATGTAGTTACATGTACTCTTATGCAAGAGCAGAGAGAATGTGCGGTCATGTTCCTGGTATAGTTTGGTTATTACTGCTGGCATATTATTCCATTAGTCACTGGCGTGTCTCCCTCGACTCTAAGAAGCTAGTGCCATTAACCACGGATAGCTGAATTCACTGTTAAGGTATGTCCCTAGTATATATAAAACCTGTATATATGACAACAGACTACAAAGGGAACACAAGCATACAATTTGCATATGGTTTTATGCGCTCTAGAATATTCATAACAGAATGTGCGGAAAAAACAGTACAATGTTGTTTCGTCATGTAAATCCTCCAAAATTTACAGAGATATAGGAATTCAAAGTTTAAAATCTGATTTAGAAGATATAATCAGGTGAACCCATCTTCATGTTGGGATATTACATATACTAGCGTCTAGTCCGTCATTCATAATTCAGCCGTCGTCCATTAAAGAATATCCGCGTCCATAATCCAAAGACCTACTCCATATCCATACAACAGTATTAGCACCAAATTCAAAAAGACAATCATAGTATACATTAAGGTGGGTCGTCGGGAACCAAACTGAGCATTCTGCGCAGGTTTTGGCGCAGTTTTGCCGCCCTCTGCCGTGTAAATAAATATCGCCATTACCTCCCCTTGTTTGAAATCTTGAACCAGGGCACACTTGCATGAAAGTTCGTAACGTACGGTCACCTTTAGACTTACGACGAAGTTTTACGATCAACTTTACGATGGGCTTACACGGCTTTCACGAACCTCATCGTAGTTGTCACCGTAAATCTCCATCTTACGTAGGCTACGTAATTCTTAATTATACGCGCCACAACAGGCTGAACAACAACAACGGCATGTGCTCGTACCGAAGGTCGATGCTGCGGAGTGGTTGATGTCGGCCCTAAGTTGGCTTCCCCCGATCAAGAAAACTTTGGTAATCGGTAAAAGCATTGAAGATGAAATGGTGTGCCTTTTATCTGGATCTACAGAGAAATTCATCACTGTTTAAATCTAGAGAACCCAACTACCATCTCACAGGGACTCGTAGTTGGTCGGTTATTAATTATGATATTAATATTTATATATACTCTCCTCCTACTCTATAATAACAAGGGGTATCACTGGAAACCACGGTTTTCCCGTCAAACCCCCCCGACCAAAACGGCAACTTACAGATTCAATAAAACTTTATCCGTCCTAATTTCTTACCTACGTGTGCTCTCCAAACCTCAAATCATTAGTTGGAACATAGTGACTCTCCATTCTGTTCCTTTTAATTGGGTAAATCCATTAATCAACACAGCTCAACTCCCGCCCATTTTAACGCTTGTGTCGAAGAACTGGGAACGTTAGTGGAGTGTACGTCACTAGCACGTGACCCGCCGCTGCGGGCTAAATCTGTGGCTCGTATCCGGCAGGCGATTGTCTGGTCATCGTCGTCACGGAGCCGTCTGAGGAGATCGCCATTGCTGTACCTGCCATCACGCAGACCAGCCCATGAATGGAGCACGGTCCCGTTTAACAATTGTTGTGATGCCACGCCAGTGCTGGCTATCAGAGACACCTTCTTCCCTTTCAGTCGTAATCTTTTGGCAACCTCGTTAACAATAAAACTTTTCCCGGTGCCCGCTTGTCCGATGATAAGGACATTATGTCCCTCGTCGACAAGTTGGCAAGCTGACTGCTGTTCTTCTGTCAAAGTCACCATTGTATTCACACACGTGTTTTCATACGCAACATAACAGTAAACTTTCGTCCAATGAAATCGCGCGAACAAATTTAGCCCGCAGCGGCGGGTCACGTGCTAGTGACGTACACTCCACTAACGTTCCCAGTTCTTCGACACAAGCGTTAAAATGGGCGGGAGTTGAGCTGTGTTGATTAATGGATTTACCCAATTAAAAGGAACAGAATGGAGAGTCACTATGTTCCAACTAATGATTTGAGGTTTGGAGAGCACACGTAGGTAAGAAATTAGGACGGATAAAGTTTTATTGAATCTGTAAGTTGCCGTTTTGGTCGGGGGGGTTTGACGGGAAAACCGTGGTTTCCAGTGATACCCCTTGTTATTATAGAGTAGGAGGAGAGTATATATAAATATTAATATCATAATTAATAACCGACCAACTACGAGTCCCTGTGTACCATCTCTGCAAACAGCGGGTTTCGACATGTTCGACAACACATTTCTCGACTGTTGTGCATGGACAGAGTACATCGATGCCTGTTTTTTATCAGCTCAAAGGATCTCGGAAAACGCAGTCATAGGTGAGTCAATTATATTATGATGAAGTATAAAACTGTCCGTGTTGGGCGGGGAGGGGGTGATACTTAATATCATTCCTGCTGCAGCCTGCATGTGGTAAGGGGTTGTACAGGTTGGGGAAAATACCTTGATCGAGGTATACCTTCATTGGGGTATTATACCTCAATCGAGGTATAGACCTATTCCTCGATTGGGGTATAGGGCTATGTCAACTTCAGTTTTTATATATTTATGGAAAATGTCGACATCCACACATACCCCGGACTGCATGGATCTTTTAACAACATCTATGGCTTCACTGTTGCATGTTTTTCACATCAATTCATTGGTTCGTTTTATGCGACTAATCATTTAAATTAGCCACTTCAATATTTTAAAAATGAAAGATGGCTTCAAATGACATATTTGGTGAAATTTATTCTGTAAATGAAAATGGCATGTGATGGCATACTTCGATGTCCGGAACTCCGAAGGTCATTCGCAAATTGCAGGATTTGAGAGACTATGCCTAGTTAATAAATCAAGATTAATTCACACACCCATAATCTAATCTGCTAGCATGTGCACATAAAAAACAGACCTCTCTGGGTATTCTGACACTGCCATGTATGTGCATGCTAGGAAATTGTGCATTGCATCGGACAAGTTAATCTAATTTACTCATCAGTCAATGCATCTACATTCATGCAAATTTGGGATGGAATTACCCCATCACATTCTATTTAGTTACATAATAAATTTCCCTGAATGTCATTTGAAGCCATGTTTCATTTTTGAAATATTGAAGTGGCTAATTTGAATGATTAGTCGCATGAACGAAGCAATGTCAGCCTGAGGGCCGTAGCCAGGATTTACTGAGGGGTGGTTCGCCTTCACTCCAAAAGGGCACATCAGGGGGTTCGCTGTATGGAAAAAGGGACAAATAGGGGGTTCGCTTCAGTTTGAAAAGGGCATTTATATGAGAAAAATATATAATATTTTCGAAAGGGGGATTTTCCTGAACCCAAATAAACCCCCCTGGCTACGGGCCTGTAAGTTGCTTTGAAAACCATGGAACAATGAAGCCATATATGTTGTCGAAAGATCCATGCAGTCCAGGGTATGTGTGGATGTCCACATTTTCCATAAATATATAAAAACTGAAGTTGACATATCCCTATACCGTACCCCATTCTAGGTACAGGCCTAAGGCTATACCTCGATCGAAGGATAATACCCCGATCAAGGTATTTTCCCTAACCTGTTGTACTGGTAACATGGTTTTAAATTTGTAACAGACTTGTTGTCATTTAATACAGACTTGTGAAATAATTTTATAGAATAGGTTGGAAAAATACCTTCATTGAGGAATTATATATATCTTGATCGAGGTATAGGACAAATTCAATAAAGTATTAATTTCATGGAAAGCCAAGCCTTTAAGGTTGACCAAAAAAATTTTGAAAGTGAACAGCCATGATTCACTCATGTTTACAAATTGCCATCCTAAAATCTTATCAAATTTAAGTTATCAGGTACTCTGCTAATAGAATGCCTATAAAATCTAATCTTCCGAGGTTAAGGCCATCCACAATAATATTTGTGTTTTCAGTAACCAACTTTAGAAATATTCGGTAGGTAGGCAGTAATTTTTTTTTTTTCTTTTATTTTTTTTTTACTTTATTGTTTACAATTTCATGGAGTACTACTGAATAATATAGAAATAAAATAAAATGTCCACACAATTGTTTTTTTAACTGCAAAATGTATGGGTAGGTAGGGTTACTGGAAACAATAATATTATTTTGGATGGAATAACCTTGTCATTATGCTATCTAGCATCTGGTCAACTTCATACATGTTTATCGAAGTAATTTTTGCATATCTCTCTTCTAATTGTACCCTCCCCTCAGTAATGTTGAGGGGGAGTGATGGTGCAAATGGGCAGCAATGCGGATTTGATATTTTTGTAACATCAAAAATGTCTTTCCAGGATCATGGGAAATTGTTGACTGCCTCTCTGTTGCAGGAAGCCTATCTTTATATAGTATGATTTTTTTTTAAATTTGGTGCTAATGCTGAACTATGAAATAGGTCATTGGATTACGCTTGTAATTTCCTTTTTCTTCACCATGAAAAGTCAAGTTTCACCTAAGTGAAAGGACTAAGTGATCATTTATTTCACTTTTATTTTTCAGGTGGTTTAAACTGGAAATCGATTGAATATTCTGAGATTTTGTTTGGTGGGAGAAAAACCTCAAATTTGATCCTGGTACAATGTAAGTACATACATGTTATTGTACAATGTATAAAGTATGCTGTTGTGGCAGTTGACAATCAGCTATTCCCCCCTCAGCATAATAGCAATGAACAGACTTGGAACATGTGAGCAGCTCCTGGCAGCAATATGTGTATAGTGAAATCCCATTTGTCAACATGGGAAAGTATTTTTAACTACATGTATTGGTAATTGACATATTCCCACATATTAATAAAGCATGGGACCAATGAGATTTTACAACCCACAGATTGCTTCAAGAAAAGGCTGACTAAATTATCACCTTATGCTGGAGCTGCTCTTATTCCAGTTTACAAGATACCATTGTTGTTGAATATGAGACACTGGGTCATACACCTGGTAATGAATTACATGTAGAAGCCATTTCTCATTTCTCAAAGGGGCCCTTGGCGGCCGAGTTGTCCAAGGCGCTTCGCTGGGGACCGTTAGCCTAGCACCGCTGAACTGGCATGGGTTCAAGTTCAGCTGGTACATCCATGTTTGTCAGTTACCGGGAGGGGCGGTGGTTCTCTTCGGGTACTCCGGCTTCCTCCACCAACCAAATTGACCGTCACCATATGAGTGAAACAAATTTGAGTGTGACATTAAGCCAAATTCCCCCCCCCCCCCGCCACAAACATTTCTCAATCTGACACATATTTATTTTCTCTAATTAATTGGGTCAAAGTATGTTCACTAATTATGATTTTCGGTTTCTACCATATTCTAGAGCAATTATCAGATTATGCTCATGATAATAAATTTACATGGTCACCATATGGTTCACCAATCAGGGGACTTTCAAATGTGATCGACATAGAACCATTTTGACCCACTCTCTGACATACAAGGTTGGTTCACCCATCATTAGTTTCTCATCACCATGTCTCATTAAATTCACATGTCAGTGTGGTTCCAAACCACACCCGTATTGAAAAATTTGAGTAGTGACATTGCCCCAAATATCATTGAAGGGTGACCGGTTCATTATTCCAATTACATTCTAACAATAAACCTTCAATTTTGTTTCTATTTTCAGAGCAAGCGAAATTGTTGTTCTTTGTGAGAAGACATTGACATATATTCTGACCTGCTGATGTTGGTTGCGAATTTCTTGAACTTGGATGTTGACCGATACTGATATTGTGAATGATAGAACATGAGTGCCCTGCATCATTCCATGGATGTGTGAAATGAGGACATGAAATGGTCACCCACCAGCTTCAAACGTGATGAGAATT
>JAVTVY010054753.1:0-29428 GCA_036873755.1 Hanleya hanleyi | reverse complement strand
AAATGCTCTGACAACTCGTATATTGGTAATTGGTGAGTTGTGTCGCTGTGACAACTCGTACACTGGGGATTGGTGAGCTGTATCGTCGTCAGATGAAAATGATGGCATTTAACACAAAAGACTAGTCTGTAAGGCCCGATGTCGACTAAGCATCAACTTCCCACAAATGCCAATATGTATCAAAGACCAAAAGGGTCTGTACAGTGGGCGGGCCTCGGGTACTAATCGTCCATCAGCAGAATCTCGCCATATACAGGTAAAATTACAACACATATACGGGAAGTGGGAAGAGGTGCAAACATACTGAGTCACATGACTTCACAGTATAGTCTTCTGGTTAACCTATTCTAAAGCACATACCAAGAATCTAACGATTCGTGATATGTGTTGTATCTCAGGTACGCTTTTATTGTACATGTTCATGTGGCAACTTGGGTGACATGACCACACGACCCCTAGCACCGGCATAAGCGTTATTAGATACAAATATAGAGAGCTATGATTGAAATGCTCTGACAACTCGTATATTGGTAATTGGTGAGCTGTGTGGCTGTGACAACTCGTACACTGGGGATTGGTGAGCTGTATCGTCATCAGATAAAAATGACGGCATGTAACACAAAAGACTAGTCTGTAAGGCCCGATGTCGACCAAGCATCAACTTCCCACAAATGCCAACATATATAAAAGACCAAAAGGTCTGTACAGGGGGCGGGCCTCGGGGACGAAACGTCCACCAGCAGAATCTCGCCATATACAGGTAAAAATTACAACACATATAAGGGAAGTGGGAAGAGGTGCCGACATACTGACAGAGTCACATGGCTTCACAGTATAGTCTTCTGGTTAACCTATTCTAAAGCACATACCAAGAATCTAACGATTCGTGATATGCGCTTTCATATATACGTATCATAATGCGATGTTCAAATGAAGAAGGTGGATCTATCGTCCACAGCATCAAAGCAGAGAAGTCATCTACATGTTACAGTCAAATTAGTCACTTAGTAAACACCCAAACCTACCAATCCTTTGACAATATGTGTCGCATTTCTGCTTTGGTCAAATGCTCGAATATTCCATTTTGTCGAATGGAATTGAGAGACTGTATGACTAAGTCGCTTCCAGGATATCAGTGGAATCCTCATGGGAGAGTGTCGCATTGAGTGCTACTCTGCTAATTGGTCCCAGTCACTAGTTTCCCGGAATTATTGCGTTAATGTGTGTTGGTTACATATCACCTGAAGACTATTTATCTTGTTTGAACGTTTAATTTCGCATTCGTTTTTTTGGTAGCAATCCACATAACCTGACCGTCTGGATATGATGATCGAACAATTACTGACTATTTATGCATACATCACGAATGAATCCATCGAAATGTCCAAGGCACAGTATATGGACTGTCAACATAAACTATGTTGCAACCTGTTTTATCAAAACTGTCATTTTGTCCAAATTGTGACCAATCGAGTTAACAATAACACGGGGTCAGGGAATTAAAGAATTGACCACTTGACATTTTATTCACTTGACGAAATGGCGGAACAATATTTTTCTGGTACTGGTGTGGGCATTTTGCCAAACGACTGAAAATTCAGACATCTGACTGAAGGAATTATTTCACATTTGTATATTACGTGTGGTGCATGGGGTGAAACGGTGATTTATTCGTGCTACCTGCGTGATATAAGGTTGTCAAATTATTATGAACGCTTTTCAATGCAAACTTCAACAAAAATATCCCATGAAAGTTTCACAATATAGCTTCAAGAATTACGCTTTTCATATATATTCAGTTCTGGAATATGGGCGGAAAATACTATTTTACTTGAATCACTTGGTTCTATCTGTGGTAACAGTTTAGTTAAACCTGTGTTGCAGAAAGAATCAAAGCTGGTTTCATATAAAATGTGGTATAGCAACATTCAGCAAAGGACGGCACTGAATTATCAATTGAAAATACCATTGTTGTTAAGTGACAGAGAGCTAGATGCTTTGTCCGATGCTTCCATAATTTTCAGCGAAGTAGAAATCGTTTACTGATAATACCAATGTTATTAAGCATGTTATGTGAAGGGAGGGAAGCCATAGTGTTGCGTAAAACACGTCTTAAATTTCTAATAAATAAATAATTGAATGAATAACTATCAGACGTACCTGATCATCTGCCATATCAAGGGCCAGTTCATAATCATTGAGGATGTCACTGTTATTGTTGATGTCTTCAAACGCTATCCCGATAATATCGGGGAAAACTCGGGCGTGAATGAACCAATGGTTAGACAATGTACATATTCCACCAACATGGAGTTTTTGTCTTTGAGCATCTACAGAATTTGAACCGAGTTGATAAAAAACTCCAGAGCACAAGAGCATATAGAAACCAAACTGCATCATTTTTGTAATAATCAGTGACAGTGTAGAGTCGGTGACAAGAAGGTTTAGTCTCTTTGAGCGCGAATTATCGACTGCGGTCTTAAGAGTATGTACGTTAATCGTATAAACCTGGGCAATACGACTAGGTTAAATACCATTAGATGGATGGTCATGTGATAGAGAAACGATGAGATACGTGCAGGTATATGGAATTACCTGGCGGGGTATACTTACAGCAATTCAATAACTAGTCGATATTTTTATCACAGTTTACATGATAGATTGTTTTGAATGATTTGTCATTTGTCTACAGATGGACGGGAACATTCTGTTGTATGATGGGTGTTGAGTTTGAGCAACTATTGCATATACTATACTCTGTAAAATTGATATAATGTACATTGTTAGGAAGACTTAAGAAACCACTATCGGTGCCCCCCCCCCCACCCACAACTAATCTCTTGGGTGAACAAGGTATGTCGAGAGAGCTGTTCCTTTTGACAGCAGTTTCCTTGAACTGCCTTAATACCATAACATGTTTGGTCGCATATCGTTTCGACAATGTGGTACGTTGCCTGGTTCTGAGACTAAAAGTGGCGTTTGATAAATTATCCAATCTAGATGCTTTAACATGCTTTAATTTAGAGCTGATACCGCGCGATTTCATAACTCATCATTTAGAGACTATTTGCATACCCATCCAAGCTGGGGATGATGGAGGAATTAAAACTGGCGACCACGAGGCCGTAACTGAAACGTTACGTTTTCGTTGACGCTAAAATCTTCCCTGATTACGCATAAAAGAGACCAACATTATTTTAGTTCATATCAGATAATTATTTCAGATCAGATAATTAGTCAAAGCGATGACCAGCTATACTGTAATCACTGAGGGATGTGTTATCTGGGGGCAGTTCATCATTTTGCATTGGAACATTTTAAAACTGGATCTCAGGAGATTATCCATGTAAAGATTATTATCCATGTAATCCATGTACCTTGCTGTAATCACCAGAGATATTTTTTATGATGAAGATGTAGGCCATATGATAATATGATACATCGATGAAGTATGGTGTTCTATTTCGGTCATTTTCGCGTCGCCGACGGGAAGGGCGACATCGCGTGCGACGTCGTGGGCTACGATCGCCCTACCCGTCGCCTGCGACGCGCGACGCAAAAATGGCCGAAATAGAACACCATAATGAAGACTGTGTTCACCATAATTCCGATATGTGGCGGTACGGTTCCACGAAGAACAGCCCAGAAATATCCTGTATAACTAGCATTTATAGAATAACGTTTGCCTGGATTTACATGTGATTAAAAAGTTATAAGATAGAAAAAAGTTGACATTTGGACAACACCCGATTATCGAGCGAATGGTATGGTTCATGATGATCAGTGGTCCATGTGTATCATGACCAGACTAATATTCTAACCTTTATAGAATATAGGACAAAATTTTCGACAGCAGCAGAATTTTCTACTCTACAGAAAAAATCCTCTGTCCGTGAATAGAGTGAGTGCCTTGCACTATGAGTGACGGACTAGACGCTTGTGATTGCCTCTCTCCAAATTACACAGGAACATTTTTATCGCAATATCATGTCTTGAAACTGAATGTCAAATGATGTCTATACCTAAAACGCTCTCCTAGTCCGTATTGAATTTATTATATACCTTAATTTATTTTCTTCTGTTGTTTTTTGTCCACAACAATTATCGGTAACGATGGTGAGCGCGAGATATTTCAGATCACCGTAAATGTTCCAGCTTTGCAACCCCATTAAGACTATTTCTTTGTTGCTTAAAAAGGAGGTAGATACGTTTCAAAAAACCAACATAGAAAATCAGACAGCCCTTTATAACCCTTTTCCATGGTGTGCAACTGTCGCATGCACTAGCTCGCTTGCAAAAGTGAATACGTCAACGACCGTTTTTGTGGCGGGAACGGATCGTTACAGCCACACCAAAACGAAAATGGTTTCCAGACACAATTCTATTGTCCATTTCAATATAATTTATGCTTTAACCTTCGTATCGGTATTCCTTATGTACGGTACTAATTTACCGCTGGAACGCCTTTCATACCTTGTCAAAAACCCTCGCTGGCTTCGCAATCGCGGCCTTTTGAGCTATACTCGATATGAAAGATGTCTCATGCAGTGGTAAATTAGTACACAACAAATAATAATATTTCAGCGTTTGTTACGCTGATACAATGCCTCACGTAGGACTGGTAGATTGCTTGGTCGGATATTGATACAAAATACCATTGGTGGAGAATTTCAGGAGGATTCGGTTCGATCCGCTTCTTTCTCTTCGTGCCTCAGTTGGTTACAACCGAGATTCGATCAAGCCAGGAGACCACAAGATCAAATGTTCTGTCTTTTAAAATTAAGAGGGTAGTCTCTATTACTTTCAGAACGAGAAAAAATTGGGGATGCCTTTTTTGAATTTGAATTTTGGACAACAATGTCTTTGACCTGTGACTATCACCATGTTGCAAAAAATGCGAGGTAACCACCCTTTCACTACTTCTCTAGAGCTGGGACTATTGATGTCGGAGTTCAACACCATTCTACGCCAAGTGCGGGAGTGTTGTAATAGTAGAGGGGTTTATTCAGATTCGTGCCGATGACCTTCATTCTTGAGGCATCTTCTATCGATATGTTTGACCGAGAACCCCCCACTAATTGTTAACGTACATGTAGCGTACCAATCGCCCAACCATCGCTCCCTTTACCTCCCCACATGTCTCATTAGCAAGTGAGCACACACGCCGCTAATGCTATTGGAGAGAATGATTTTAATGTAGACATACTATACGGCTAGCAAGATGTAAATAATTGTTCTGATTGTCAAGATTTCAAGTTCAGCCAAAGTTGACCAAGCGAGTCAAAGAATTAGAGAAGACACTGTTTCAGTATAACGCCCACTTCTGCTTATGTGTATATAGTTGTATAAATGTCATTACAGCTGCGGCATCACTGATGGTAACTTGAGAGACAAAAAATGTAAAAAAAAACTACCTGAGAACCTATTCAAGTTTTGTGTCGTGAACTTTTTAAAATGCTACAGATTTTATATGAAGGGTGCTATCAAGGTTTCCAAAGTCAATATTAGAATGTAAGAAGCCTTGTTCGTGCTTCCCAGGCCACGTATAGTCCAGCCCTTCTACAATGTGAAAATATGTATTCATGGCGGTATTAGTTCTGCAGGTTCCATTGGTTAAAGAATCTTGTGGTGTGAATTAAGAAATACTTCCTTTTTACTGCGGTAAACAAACACGTAGGATAAATCGCGATGCAATAGGTGAGTCTAAGTTTGATCACGAAGGCCGTAGGCAAACGGCACAATTGTGGACAGTTTTCCTGAAAAGGAATATATTCTCGTGTAATTACAATTTAGCGCCCTATACCTGACAAAAATGCGTTGGTCCATCAACTAATCGACGCAGACAACACCTGCAAGTCGCGTGCCCGAAATCAACACGTATGAGTTCGAGTCCACACTACGGCAGCTAGGGGCATGCTAAAACGCTATTAATGTTCAAAATGATGAAGTAAAAAACAATGTTAACGATTACCAATAAATTGCAAGACTATTCCAACGAAAGCGCGAACCTTGGATCTTTAAATATGTTATGATTGTCCCGGTACATTATCTACAAGGTAATATCGCAGTACACTGGTTAACCTATCCCCTCGCTGGGCGAGTGCAACTGGGCACGTGAAGAAAATCATGACGTCAAACTAAACGCAGGGAATCGCATATAAAGTGCCGCCTATTGGAATTAGATGGCACCTGGGCTTCCTTTTTTATATGTAATAATGTTATTTGATAAAACACATGGGGTGTGGTAGAGTGTTATACTAATGTCTAAATTGCCTTTAAAAGATGTTTTCATCGCTACAACTGAAAAGAATACGACCTTCAATGGATGGTATTAATGTGGGGTCGGATCGCTGCACTTCATTTCATAATTGTTTTGTAAGCGCAGCAAGATGATGAATGTAACACTAAGTACTTTCTGTAATTGAAGATACATTACACAGCAGTCGGGGTATTTACTCTGATGGGAGAACATGCCACTTCTAGTTATATCTTTTCGATCAACATATGACAACTATGATTGCCACAATATTGATTGATTACAGATATACTACATACCTCGTCTCTGAAGGTGATCGGAAAAAGACAATTAGCCCGAGCCACATGTTATTTTTCCACAGGCGATAAGAAACGTATATGCTCCCTTCTAACATGGGTAGTGGATGCAAAACAAGAACCACAAAAAACGATGAAACGCGGCTTTTCGTAAATCTAATCCTAAATAATGACAGATTGTAGAAAGCAAGTCCACTTGAGCAATCATATCTCCTAATTCTAAGGGACTGTTCAAAATTGATGGAAGAGCGGGTGCATTTCAGTGGGGGATTAATTTTCTTAATAGTCTAAGCAGGGGGTGGTCATTTTTGTTTTACTAGTCTAAAGGCGGGGGAGGAATTGCTAACCTTTTTTTGTTGCCTCAAGTCCCAATCTAATTAAAATTAAATCCTGTCTGCTCCTCCCTTTGGATATGTCGCTTGCACGATGTAACCGAATTGCAGTAACGCGAGTGTCAACCAATCCCGGAAGCTCTTCATAGTGCTCGGAAGGAAACATAATGATAAGTGCATTCTGGTCGGCTCAGCCGAATTACACGCTAAGCTGTAGGGAAATCTTCTGATGTTGTCGCCCTCCTGTCAGGTTGGCACCATAATGCGGGATAGAATTATGAACTGGTCTTTGGCGTAAACCTTGGGTAAAAGCAGAGACCAGGACCCTATCCCCCCTTCCCGACTGCAAGTAAAGTGGATAAATTGCGGCCGTGATGTCATAAGACTATTAAATATTCATGAGCTGGGCGCTCTGAACACCAAATTCAATTGAAATCAGTAAGATCATATATAGCGACATATACGATTGGGGAGCATTGATAGGATATTAATTTATTAAGATTGTTCGTTCCCAGGTGCGGCTTCTGTGGGGTTCGACTACAGATATTGGGGAGACTGCTTTTTAAAAATCACTTGTTAGCACCTTTTTCGAGCTATATTCTTTGAATACACTGCCCCTCCCATCTATTTTGATCGGTCCTTAATATATTTGGTACCAATTTGGAAAGTCCGATGCCTGCTAACCGATCGGTACTTATCGATATATTAACGTCAGAACGCATCAACCTGTTTTTCTCTGCCATGTGTAAAGAAAAGGAAAATAGTCCATGAGCTGTTGTTTACTCGTTCACGAAGTTGGTTGAATTCCTCAACAACACTATGGATGTGATATGCGGTAGACTCAGATGGTAGAAAATAGTACATAGTAGACGTATATATTCAAACGGTTACAAATAGTCCGGGCGTGTATGTTGATTCTCTTATGGAAACGCCCATTCACAGAAACTGTTCAAAGGAGACCAATTCGAAAGACACAATTTCGAAGAAGACCATTTCGAGGCCTTTTGCCCTCCTACTCTAAAGTCGACCTCCTCGGGTAGGATATTCCCCATATACACTAATAGCATCTATTCAATTTCACTGTACTTGAAGGAACTATATCGCCAAAAAAATGCATCGGTCTTCGTCTCTCTGATGTAGCGTTTCATTATAATAAACTGCACTCAATAAATAGTTTTCCCAATTTACTAGGCACCGTTTCTTACATCTGGCGGTCACACAAATCATCAGATGTGTTGACAGAGCTATTACATCATCTGTTCTTCGACATTTGCATCTGATGTCGAAGCTGGTGATAGGGTCCGTGTGGTCATTCAGTCAAGGGTGTTCGTATGGACGTCTACTATAAAAGCGTGGCATGGGAGACATACCATCACAGGAATCACTCTTGATTATTTCGAGGGGGCAATAAATCAGAATATCGTTAAGTGTTGTCGTGTAACTTCTTGTACGCCAACAGCTCCTTTCTGATTCAGATCAACCGGGGCTCGAGGCAGTATGAACACTAGAAAGACCTTATGAACAGTTCATGGTCTGCAATCAAAATATGACTCAGATACATTTTACTCAAACAACGACTTGGGAATTCATTTTTGTATAAGGTAAATCTCACGGATTTGAAGAGTCGAACACCGTGGTGTTTTGCTGACATGAATAAAAACTGTTGAACGCTTCTCTTCGTTCAGAAACTAGTATTTATATACCTTTTCCATACCTGTTCAAGGATCTGTTGCTTGTTTTGCTGTACATTTTTTCAAATGGATATAGATCAGTTTCTCGTCAGATACATTGCTGTCACATTCGATATAATTACAATGGATAGGGCATACAGAGTAGGGTTGACTATGATTCATGATTAATTCCGCTAACAGACAGACGCTCACAAATTACCGTACTCTATATTGATCAGTACATGACTGTCATATGATCAAAGTACGTGTAGGCCTCTGTTTCTGTTATTGTCGTCAGTGAAGACTCGGGTGCTCGGGATGAAAGTCATTTATCCACACGATCGATCAGAGAGTTCAAATTATTGCTTTGAATCCTTGAATGAATCCCCGTGTTTGCAGTCAAAGGATCTTCATTCTCAATATACATATATAGATATATATATATAGAAAATAAGGACACTACTCGTGGGTAGATATAAGTAAAAAACTGGATATTGTGGTATATATATATATTTATAGACCAGACATCTCGAGATCCATACTACATAATCATTGTGACATTACAACCTATAGTCAACCTGATAATGCATGCTTGTCTTTGACATCTACTTCGCCACTATTATCTGTTCGAAACAATTGCTTCATTGATCTCCAATTGGCATCCATACAAATGGACATTGCAACCGTCATCTAAACTCTCAGGTGACATTCATTGCGTGGAGCACAGCATTGAGAACAAACATCATTGCATTATTCTGTCAATCTCAGACAGAAGGATGAATGTAGTATCACTTGTCCGAATAATACATGAACCATTTCTGTAGCTTTGTGAAATAACTGTAAGCTGGAAACTGCACATACTTTGTGTCAGTGAATTCGAAAGAGGGTGGTGGGGGTGTGTGTGGGAGGGGTGGTTAGATAACACCCACTAAATTTATCTTGGTATGCTGTGTGGCTATGCTTCCTGGGAAATAGGAATAAGGTTACTGCATATTGAAATCGAGTGTCTTGGGCCACACCAATCTCTTCCTTGGCAATTATTTCAATTATTGTCTCCCACCGAGAACGATTGGAACATTTAAAAGGTTCACTCACCCTGTGTGCATGCGTACAAATGTTTTTTTTTTGTCAGAAAATAAATCAAGATGCACCTTGCCAATTGTCCGGAAGTATCTCAGCACCTGACCTCGCCTAGGATTGTATAGATCGTGTCCAACAGAGGATCCCTTTTCCTCTATTTCGGAGTTTGGCGTTGTTAAAATATTCTTTTTCCAACCCGCTGAACCGTGGTTTGACCTAGAACATTCGCCAAAGGTCGCTGCGTATTCGTGTTAGCCAATCAATTCATGTTGACAGCGAAATCGACCATCACGTGCCAAATTAGCGCTAAGATCATGAGGTCAAACCACGTCCCCAGAGCTGTTGAAAATGGCACGTCTGTCTCAGGAAAAAGGCTCGGTTCGGTGGACGACTTTGAAAAGATCGACAAAAACTCGAGCTGAGAACGGGATATGAACGGAACAACTGTTCGTGAGCACTATAACTAATACATTAGGAAGGCTTGGGTGAATTTGTGGCGGCAAAATTGCGCTATAAGTGGTTATTCGGCTGTTTTGCTGGAATCTTGTTTGGTCCCTTTCCATATTTCTTTCTATCATAGGCCTACAGCATTGTCACATGTTTCTTTTGGGCCACTGCTCAAATGCTTACTGTGGGGACCAAAAAATTCATACAATGCATGCACAAATATAGTATCCTTCTTATGCGGGTCTGTAGGACTATAGGAATGATGAAATATAACGGCAGTCAGTTGTAATCGGACTTCCACGAGTTGACATGGTTGATAATGCGGTTTGTGAGGAAATCTCACGGCGGCTGCCAGATATATTTTGCGTTAACGAGTTGTGGATGGCTTGAAGAAGTTTCTTCTTAAAAATCTTAAAATTTTCTCAAAATTTAACTTATTTTGAGTAAAATTATCTTATTGCAAGAAAATTTCAGGGCATTATCTTAAATAAGTAGGGTATTTTTGGCAGTGTGTACACTGAAGTCTGTCCATTTTAATTCGACTTACTTTAGAGCTTGTCGGAACAGTTGGCTCCACATTTTTTGCATCTTGTATCACAAACTCTGTAAGCTGAAAACTATTATTCCTTGATTTTGATAATATATCACTTTGAAATAACTTAAATCGTCTCCATATAAAACTACATAGTAGTTATTTCATGTATCGGGGCTCTTGCATGAGGTGACGTCATAATGTATGGGTGTTTACTCGAACAAGGTCAATATGGTCGTATATACGGCCATAAAGGCGTGTGAGGTTTAACATTGAGCAATTTGACTGGGCATGGGACACAGGCGACATAGTAATTGACCGCCTGTTATTACTTCATATGGCCCCAATGAACTTTGTCAGTGTTAACAGCTATACGTTATGATGCCACCCTATGCAGTCGACCTCCGGTATAATAAACAACTATTATATGGTTCTATATAAAGCGAAATAAAAAGTAATTTCGAGCGTAATATATTATCAACGACAAAATAAGGCCGAACTCGCTACTAATTGTAACAAACGGTTTGTCAACCTATACCTGACAAAAATGCGTTGGTCCATCAACTAATCGACGCAGACAACACCTGCAAGTCGCGCGCCCGAAATCAACACGTATGAGTTCGAGTCCACACTACGGCAGCTAGGGGCATGCTAAAACGCTATTAATGTTCAAAATGATGAAGAAAAAAACAATGTTAACGATTACCAATAAATCGCAAGACTATTTCAACGAAAGCGCGAACCTTGGATCTTTAAATATGTTATGATTGTCCCGGTACATTATCTACAAGGTAATATCGCAGTACACTGGTTAACCTATCCCCTCGCTGGGCGAGTGCAACTGGGCACGTGAAGAAAATCATGACGTCAAACTAAACGCAGGGAATCGCATATAAAGTGCCGCCTATTGGAATTAGATGGCACCTGGGCTTCGTTCTTTATATGTAATAATGTTATTTGATAAAACACATGGGGTGTGGTAGAGTGTCATACTAATGTCTAAATTGCCTTTAAAAGATGTTTTCATCGCTACAACTGAAAGGAATACGACCTTCAATGGATGGTATTAATGTGGGGTCGGATCGCTGCACTTCATTTCATAATTGTTTTGTAAGCGCAGCAAGATGATGAATGTAACACTAAGTACTTTCTGTAATTGAAGATACATTACACAGCAGTCGGGGTATTTACTCTGATGGGAGAACATGCCACTTCTAGTTATATCTTTTCGATCAACATATGACAACTATGATTGCCACAATATTGATTGATTACAGATATACTACATACCTCGTCTCTGAAGGTGATCGAAAAAAGACAATTAGCCCGAGCCACATGTTATTTTTCCACAGGCGATAAGAAACTTATATGCTCCCTTCTAACATGGGTAGTGGATGCAAAACAAGAACCACAAAAAACGATGAAACGCGGCTTTTCGTAAATCTAATCCTAAATAATGACAGATTGTAGAAAGCAAGTCCACTTGAGCAATCATATCTCCTAATTCTAAGGGACTGTTCAAAATTGATGGAAGAGCGGGTGCATTTCAGTGGGGGATTAATTTTCTTAATAGTCTAAGCAGGGGGTGGTCATTTTTGTTTTACTAGTCTAAAGGCGGGGGAGGAATTGCTAACCTTTTTTTGTTGCCTCAAGTCCCAATCTAATTAAAATTAAATCCTGTCTGCTCCTCCCTTTGGATATGTCGCTTGCACGATGTAACCGAATTGCAGTAACGCGAGTGTCAACCAATCCCGGAAGCTCTTCATAGTGCTCGGAAGGAAACATAATGATAAGTGCATTCTGGTCGGCTCAGCCGAATTACACGCTAAGCTGTAGGGAAATCTTCTGATGTTGTCGCCCTCCTGTCAGGTTGGCATCATAATGCGGGATAGAATTATGAACTGGTCTTTGGCGTAAACCTTGGGTAAAAGCAGAGACCAGGACCCTATCCCCCCTTCCCGACTGCAAGTAAAGTGGATAAATTGCGGCCGTGATGTCATAAGACTATTAAATATTTATGAGCTGGGCGCTCTGAACACCAAATTCAATTGAAATCAGTAAGATCATATATAGCGACATATACGATTGGGGAGCATTGATAGGATATTAATTTATTAAGATTGTTCGTTCCCAGGTGCGGCTTCTGTGGGGTTCGAGTACAGATATTGGGGAGACTGCTTTTTAAAAATCACTTGTTAGCACCTTTTCGAGCTATATTCTTTGAATACACTGCCCCTCCCATCTATTTTGATCGGTCCTTAATATATTTGGTACCAATTTGGAAAGTCCGATGGCTGCTAACCGATCGGTACTTATCGATATATTAACGTCAGAACGCATCAACCTGTTTTTCTCTGCCATGTGTAAAGAAAAGAAAAATAGTCCATGAGCTGTTGTTTACTCGTTCACGAAGGTGGTTGAATTCCTCAACAACACTATGGATGTGATATGCGGTAGACTCAGATGGTAGAAAATAGTACATAGTAGACGTATACATTCAAACGGTTACAAATAGTCCAGGCGTGTATGTTGATTCTCTTATGGGAACGCCCGTTCACAGAAACTGTTCAAAGGAGACCAATTCGAAAGACACAATTTCGAAGAAGACCATTTCGAGGCCTTTTGCCCTCCTACTCTAAAGTCGACCTCCTCGGGTAGGATATTCCCCGTATACACTAATAGTATCTATTCAATTTCACTGTACTTGAAGGAACTATATCGCCAAAAAAATGCATCGGTCTTCGTCTCTCTGATGTAGCGTTTCATTATAATAAACTGCACTCTATAAATAGTTTTCCCAATTTACTAGGCACCGTTTCTTACATCTGGCGGTCACACAAATCATCAGATGTGTTGACAGAGCTATTACACTCTCAGAAATATTCAGGGAATAATCCTGAATAGATCAGGTTGCACATCCACAACTCAATTTCAAGGATTTTACCTGAAATCCAGGGATAATTTCCGGAAATTCAGGTATATCAACCATGAATTAAAGCTAAATTACCTGCATTTTAGGGGATTTTACGTACCTGAATATGGTCGGGAACTTACTAATCAGGGTGATAAATTTGCCTGAATTTCAGGGAAAATCCTCTCATTCAGGGATCTTTTTCCTGAAATTCGGGTAATCAGGCCTGAATTTCAGCCAAAATCCCTGAAATTGAGTTGTGGATATACAACCTGATCAGTTCAGGACTTTTACCTGAATGTTTCTGAGAGTGTACATCATCTGTTCTTCGACATTTGCATCTGATGTCGAAGCTGGTGATAGGGTCCGTGTGGTCATTCAGTCAAGGGTGTTCGTATGGACGTCTACTATAAAAGCGTGGCATGGGAGACATACCATCACAGGAATCACTCTTGATTATTTCGAGGGGGCAATAAATCAGAATATCGTTAAGTGTTGTCGTGTAACTTCTTGTACGCCAACAGCTCCTTTCTGATTCAGATCAACCGGGGCTCGAGGCAGTATGAACACTAGAAAGACCTTATGAACAGTTCATGGTCTGCAATCAAAATATGACTCAGATACATTTTACTCAAACAACGACTTCGGAATTCATTTTTGGATAAGGTAAATCTCACGGATTTGAAGAGTCGAACACCGTGGTGTTTTGCTGACCTGAATAAAAACTGTTGAACGCTTCTCTTCGTTCAGAAACTAGTATTTATATACCTTTTCCATACCTGTTCGAGGATTTGTTGCCTGTTTTGCTGTACATTTTTTCAAATGGATATAGATCAGTTTCTCGTCAGATAAATTGCTGTTACATTCCATATAATTACAATGGATAGGGCATACAGAGTAGGGTTGACTATGATTCAGGATTAATTCCGCTAACAGACAGACGCTCACAAATTACCGTACTCTATATTGATCAGTACATGACTGTCATATGATCAAAGTACGTGTAGGCCTCTGTTTCTGTTATTGTCGTCAGTGAAGACTCGGGTGCTCGGGATGAAAGTCATTTATCCACACGATCGATCAGAGAGTTCAAATTATTGCTTTGAATCCTTGAATGAATCCCCGTGTTTGCAGTCAAAGGATCTTCATTCTCAATATACATATATAGATATATATATAGAAAATAAGGACACTACTCGTGGGTAGATATAAGTAAAAAACTGGATATTATGGTATATACATATGTATATATTTGTAGACCAGACATCTCGAGATCCATACTACATAATCATTGTGACATTACAACGTAGTCAACCTGATAATGCATGCTTGTCTTTGACATCTACTTCGCCACTATTATCTGTTCGAAACAATTGCTTCATTGATCTTCAATTGGCATCCGTACAAATGGACATTGCAACCGTCATCTAAACTCTCAGGTGACATTGATTGGGTGGAGCACAGCATTGAGAACAAACATCATTGCATTATTCTGTCAATCTCAGACAGAAGGATGAATGTAGTATCACATGTCCGAATAATACATGAACCATTTCTGTAGCTTGTGGAATAACTGTAAGCTGGAAAGTGCACATACTTTGTGTCAGTGAATTCGAAAGAGGGCTGGGGGGGTGGTTAGATAACACCCACTAAATTTATCATGGTATGCTGTGTGGCTATGCTTCCTGGGAAATAGGAATAAGGTTACTGCATATTGAAATCGAGTGTCTTGGGCCACACCAATCTCTTCCTTGGCAATTATTTCAATTATTGTCTCCCACCGAGAACGATTGGAACATTTAAAAGGTTCACTCACCCTGTGTGCATGCGTACAAATGTTTGTTTTTTTGTCAGAAAATAAATCAAGATACACCTTGCCAATTGTCCGGAAATATCTCAGCACCTGACCTCGCCTAGGATTGTATAGATCGTGTCCAACAGAGGATCCCTTTTCCTCTATTTCGGAGTTTGGCGTTGTTAAAATATTCTTTTTCCAACCCGCTGAACCGTGGTTTGACCTAGAACATTCGCCAAAGGTCGCTGCGTATTCGTGTTAGCCAATCAATTTATGTTGACAGCGAAATCGACGATCACGTGCCAAATTAGCGCTAAGATCATGAGGTCAAACCACGTCCCCAGAGCTGTTGAAAATAGATCGTCTGTCTCAGGAAAAAGGCTCGGTTCGGTGGACGACTTTGAAAAGATCGACAAAAACTCGAGCTGAGAACGGGATATGAACGGAACAACTGTTCGTGAGCACTATAACTAATACATTAGGAAGGCTTGGGTGAATTTGTGGTGGCAAAATTGCGCTATAAGTTGTTATTCGGCCGTTTTGCTGGAATCTTGTTTGGTCCCTTTCCATATTTCTTTCTATCATAGGCCTACAGCATTGTCACATGTTTCTTTTGGGCCACTGCTCAAATGCTTACTGTGGGGACCAGAAAATTCATACAATGTATGCACAAATATAGTATCCTTCTTATGCGGGTCTGTAGGACTATAGGAATGATGAAATATAACGGCAGTCAGTTGTAATCGGACTTCCCCGAGTTGACATGGTTGATAATGCGGTTTGTGAGGAAATCTCACGGCGGCTGCCAGACATATTTTGCGTTAATTTATCCGAGTTGTGGATGGTTTGAAGAAGTTTCTTCTTAAAAATCTTAAAATTTTCTCAAAATTTAACTTATTTTGAGTAAAATTATCTTATTTCAAGAAAATTTCAGGGCATTATCTTAAATAAGTAGGGTATTTTTGGCAGTGTGTACACTGAAATCTGTCCATTTTAATTCGACTTACTTTAGAGCTTGTCGGAACAGTTGGCTCCACATTTTTTGCAGCTTGTATCACAAACTCTGTAAGCTGAAAACTATTATTCCTTGATTTTGATAATATATCACTTTGAAATAACTTAAATCGTCTCCATATAAAACTACATAGTAGTTATTTCATGTATCGGGGCTCTTGCATGAGGTGACGTCATAATGTATGGGTGTTTACTCGAACAAGGTCAATAAGGTCGTATATACGGCCATAAAGGCGTGTGAGGTTTAACATTGAGCAATTTGACTGGGCATGGGACACAGGCGACATAGTAATTGACCGCCTGTTATTACTTCATATGGCCCCAATGAACTTTGTCAGTGTTAACAGCTATACGTTATGATGCCACCCTATGCAGTCGACCCCCGGTATAATAAACAACTATTATATGGTTTTATATAAAGCGAAATAAAAAGTAATTTCGAGCGTAATATATTATCAACGACAAAATAAGGCCGAATTCGATACTAATTGTAACAAACGGTTTGTCAACTGTTTCAAAAATATCCCGTGCAACTTATCAAAGACCTAGGGAATCGCTAAAAACTGGGAAAATACAAAAAAGGCAACCAAATGTCCTAAATATCACCAAAGCTCTTAACAGAATGAAAAAAAAAACATTATCTAAGGATTTTATTGCCTTTGAAGGATACCAGTCATACAATATCACTCAAACTAAAAACAAATATATAGTAATTATTAAACATAACATTAAAAGGGTGGGGGAAAACGATACTGGCCTACTGAAAAGAAGTGATATGACGCCACAGACAAATATACTGACTGCATATTTCTAAAAACATCACAAGGACAAAAAGTGATCCCTGTGATGATTTGTATCCCAGCCACACTTTTATTGCAGCTGTTCATGTGGACATATTGAATGACATTACCACATGGGCCTCTAGCACCGCCTTCAGCGGTATTAGATACAAATATTTCAGAGCGATGAAGTTATCTGTTGAAACATGATGAACTATGTGACCGCCAGAATGTGAAAAGCGGCCCAAACGAGGGAGTATTTGTTGAATGCAAGTTCGTATTCAGAACAAATACCTGAGAGGTCCAACGCCGACCAAGCAACTCATTCTCCACGGGAATGGGAATGCTCATCTTTAGTACTCTGAGTGGATCTTGATAAAGGATCGCAAATGCCGAGTCAGAAATTGACAGCAATATATCACAAAAATATTATGATATAAATGGTGTTGGAGGAAACTTTAACTTCAGTATCAAAATAACCGTCACTCACACTATATAGGTCATCATTACTCGTCACTTAATCGAGGTAAACTCATGATCTATATTAAATTGGGTGGACGGGGTATTCAATCTAATGAGGACGAAATAATCGATATAATCAGCTGTTGTGACCACTCATGCTGATAGTCATGGAAGTAGATAAAGAAACGAGGATTCCGATTTTTCGATTTTTTTATATTAATGCAATTTCTCCACAAAAAGTGCAAGATAAATCAATAAATATCAATGTAATATGAAATAAAATAGTTTTTGTCCACTTTTCATCACGGAAAAGTAGACATTTTGAATTTTTTTTAAGAAAACATCACTTTTCTGGTATCCCACGTGGCCGCCATCTTAAATTTACCCATGATACTCTGGGGTTATGCAAATAGGCTCAAAATGACCCCAATAGGATAGACTATAAAGTCACAGAGTGTCAGCTCTCAATTTTTTGTCGTTCCCGAGATAGCGCAGAAAGTTTGGTAGGGGGCCAAAATGGCCCTCCCCCCAGGCCTGGTAGGGTTAACCCTATCTGGCCTGGGCTTTTTGGGACCTGTCGTGCCCCCGCCCTCAATTATTTTGTTACCCCTTGGGCTAGGGGTCTGAAACTTACCAGATGGCCGCTTTGGTGACGTCACGGTGACGTCATTTTTAAAAACGACATTTATTGGTCGATTATTCGGGCAGATTTTCCGAATTTTTTATTTATAAAATTCTCGGCAAAAACTGCATGATAAATTAGTAAATATTAATGTGATGTGAAATAAAATAATTTTTGCCCACTTTTCATCGCGGAAAGGCAGAAATTTTGAAGAAATATGTCAAAAAGATCACTTTTCTGGTAAAGTGGATAGCAGTAGTGATCTGATATTTACATATATTCAAACGGGTACAAATAGCCCAGACCAGTATGTTGATTCTCTTATCAAAACGCCTATGCATAGAAACTGTTCAAATGAGGTCATTTCAAAGGAGACCACTTCGAAAGACACAATTTCAAAGGAGACTATTTCATAGACTTTTACCGTGCCCCAAGACTCACGTACATGAGTAGCCATCTTGGCTTCAGCGACTTGCTGATTGGTGAATCAAATTTTCTCTGATTTCAAAATCTATTTACGTTTGAAGAAACCCCATAATATCTCCGCATGTCGAGTGATTTATGACGGCCAGAACTCTCCACAGTAACTCGTAAGATGAAATTTAGCTATTTATTTCGAAGAAATTAACATTTGTGCACATGCCCGTCTGACGTCACCGACCGGTGACGTCACTCGGCCGGACAGATCAGCCCGTCGCTGATGGCAAGATGGCTACTCATTGCTTGTCCTCAGATCTCGGTTAGTTTGGGGAGCAAGGTACGAGTCTAACCATTTCAAAGTCAGTTCCCATCATATTACAAGCGGACCACCTCGGGTAGGATACTCCCCATATAAACGAATATTATTATATTCACTTTCACAGGACGTGAAGGAAATATATAGCTATAAAAATGAATGGGGATTTGCTTCTCTGATGCAGCATTTCATCATAATACACTGCACTCTTTAAATAGTTTCCCCCAATTTACTAGAGCCGTTTCTTACATCTGAAGGATGCATAACCCATCAACTACAATCAGATATTACATCAAATGTTCTTCGATATTTGCATCTGATTCCGCTAAAGTTGGTGTTAGGGCCATGCCACATAGTTGATCAGTTTCCAACAGATGACTTGCTAGGGCCATTACATCATCGCACTGATATATTTGTATCTAATACTACTCGAGCCGGTGCTTCGGGCCGTATGGGCATGTCATTCAGTATGTCCACATGAACAGCTAAAATAAAAACGTGACTGGGATACAAATCATCACATGGATCACTTCTGGTTCTTGTGATGGTTTAGAAATGTGCAGTCAGTATATTTGTCTGTGAGGTCATACGACTTCTTGTCAGTACGCTGGCCTCGTTTTCCACCAATCTTTACTGTTGCGTTTAATGTGGTCATTCAGTCAAGGTGTTCTTGTGGACATCTACTATAAAAGCGTGACATGGAATACATACATTCACATTAAAGGGGAATGTTGTCACCAGACCTATGTTAACGTTAGTATATACCTTGATACTGTAAGAAATCGACTATATAATTTTTTCCCCGATCTCCGAACTTTAAAACTGTAAATTTGGCGATTTAAACGCGTTCTTACCAAGAGCCTGTCAAAGCGGTGACCTTTGACCCATGACGTCACAGAGTGAACCAGTCTGCCATAGCATTAGCATTAGCATACGTAAACCAGTCAAATCTGCTCCAATATTTTTCGATTTTTCGACTGTATTCTCGTACTTTGGAGGCATCATACCTCGTCGTTGTGTTGTTGGAGGATGGAGATGGATTCAAGTTGCACCCGTGCCCAAAAGACGAAAAATCGGTGAGAAATTCGACGAAATTTGTACAAAACACGAGAGTGTGGGGAAAGCCGACGAAATGGTCTCTTATGAGAGTAAGAGATAAATTATTTAAAAAATCCAGAATAACGAAACTAATCAGTGATGTAGCACAATTTAAGAGGCAGAGAAATTATGTTAACCAGCTCGTAAATTCGACAAGGGATGAATTCAAAGAAAAAACTGCACATAAAATTCGATCTGGTATTTATGGCTCAAAAGACTGGTGGAAACTAAGCAAATCTCTCCTTAACAATAATAATTCAAACCTTAATGACTTCCCCCCTCTCAGGAAAACCGACAACTCGTTTGCTTATGACGATTATGAGAAAGCTGACATTCTGAACTCCTATTTCTCAAGCATAACCAATATAGATGACTCTGCAGCAGAGTTACCTTTATTGTCCATGTACACCGGAAATACTCTAGACAGCTTTGATATAACTAATATTGATGTTTTTGATATACTTTCTACTATAGATACCTCGAAAGCCATTGGACCCGACCGAATTAGCCCGAAATGTTTGTTTGAATCTAGAAATGTTTTATCACCTATATTCGCTCGCTTTTTTAACCATTCGTTGAGAACATCGCAATTTCCCACAGACTGGAAGGTAGCTAATGTCACGCCAATCTTTAAAAAGGGAGACCCGTACCTGCCATCAAATTATCGTCCAATATCATTATTGAGCTGTCTAAGTAAGGTAATGGAGAGAGTTGTCTTCAAGTATCTATATAATTACATCAGACACGATATAACACCGAACCAGTCTGGCTTTCTTCCCTCTAACTCGACAGTTACTCAGTTACTAGATGTCTACTTTCAACTAACAAAAGCATTAGATGAACGTAAAGAAATTTTATTTTTGTTTTTTGATATATCAAAAGCATTCGACAGAGTTTGGCATCGTGGATTATTGCATAAATTGCAGCAATTTGGCATAACAGGCAGCCTCTTAATGTGGTTTGAAGATTATCTAAAAAACCGCTGTCAGCGCGTTGTTTTGCAAGGTAAAACCTCTACTATTCTTCGTCTCGGTGCTGGGGTACCACAAGGCTCTGTCCTCGGACCTCTCTTGTTTTTGCTATATATTAACGACTTACCTGGTGATATTTTGAATAATATTCGCCTATTTGCCGACGATACCTGCCTCTACATCCTTTCCGACAACTTGTACAATCAACTTCTGTCTATCAACCACGATTTAGAAGTAATATCGCAGTGGGCTCGAACATGGCTTATCAAATTTAATGCCGCTAAGACAGTTTCCCTCCTTGTCTCTCTTCGTCAGATTCCCACCTCGATCCCAATTATTTTCGAAAATTCTCCCTTAAGTCCATCTCAAAATCATAAACACCTTGGTGTAACATTCAACAACAAAGGTAATTGGAACGATCATATTGATGACATAATCAGTAGAGCGCAAAGTAAACTTTCCATCTTAAAGGGGTTGAAATATGTTTTAGACAGGAAATCCCTGGAAATCATGTATAAGAGCTTCATTCGGCCAAGTTTGGAATATGCAGACATAGTATGGGACAATATATCACAAAATAACATTACCAGGTTGGAGAATATTCAGAAAGATGCCATTCGAACAATCACTGGACTAACACGAAGTGCTAGTTCAGAAACTCTTTATTGTGAGGCTGGTCTTGAAACACTTACACAAAGACGTCAGTTCCATCGACTTGTAATGTTCTATCGCATTGTAAACGGTACTGCGCCTTTATCCTTACAATGTCATCTCCCGTCAACTCCCCTTAGTAGTAGGTAGTACGCAAGTAGATAAGATAGCGCTTCACTGCGCATGCGCAGAACCTGGGATGACGTCACAATGGGTGGTGTGCGCATGCGTGTGTGTGTGTGGTGGGACAAGATGGCGGCCTGTGTGTGGTGGGACAAGATGGCGGCCTGTGTGTGGTGGGACAAGATGGCGGCCTGTGTGTGGTGGGACAAAATGGCGGCTGTGAATTGTGGGTGTGAGTGAGTGCAAGATGGTGGTGGGACAAGATGGCGGCCTGTGTGTGGTGGGACAAGATGGCGGCCTGTGTGTGGTGGGACAAAATGGCGGCTGTGAATTGTGGGTGTGAGTGAGTGCAAGATGGTGGTGGGACAAGATGGCGGCCTGTGTGTGGTGGGACAAGATGGCGGCCTGTGTGTGGTGGGACAAGATGGCGGCCTGTGGGTGGTGGGACAAGATGGCGGCCTGTGTGTGGTGGGACAACATGGCGGCTGTGGTGGGACAAGATGGCGGCCTGTGTGTGGTGGGACAAGATGGCGGCCTGTGGGTGGTGGGACAAAATGGCGGCTGTGAATTGTGGGTGTGAGTGAGTGCAAGATGGTGGTGGGACAAAATGGCGGCCTGTGTGTGGTGGGACAAGATGGCGGCCTGTGTGTGGTGGGACAAGATGGCGGCCTGTGTGTGGTGGGACAAGATGGCGGCCTGTGGGTGGTGGGACAAAATGGCGGCCTGTGGGTGTGAGTGAGTGCAAGATGGTGGTGGGACAAGATGGCGGGTGTGGGTGGTGGTGGTGGGACAAGATGGTGGATTATAGAAAAACGTATAAAAGGAGTCGATTTTTAGGGTAGGGGTGTATTTCAATCTGACTAACCTGACCTGTTTGCTTGCCTGCCTGCCTGCCTGCTTGCCTATCCGCTTGTATGAGACGAAAAGCATGAGATGTGGAGAAGATTTTCCCTTTGACCCAGCAGTACCTCCCGTTGAAGTCTTGCCTGAAGATGAGCGTGTCAGGGACATTTATCAACGTCACTGGGCTACCATACGCCATTGTTTCCACCGTGACCGTCGTCTATTGGACTTGTATAATTTTCGGTTGGAGGACCTCACGTATCTTCCTACTTACGCTCAGAACATTTTTACAGATCAGGTCACTGCCTTCAAATTGAATGTGACATTTGGGTATATCTTACGGCACAAAAAGACGGACCAACTGCGGTATTTCTATCCCAGTAATAATTCGTATGTGTTTGACCAGCCATTCACCATCACGGATGCGATTTCTCTGGAGCCACTCATCGACCAATTGACGACATTGGATCCATTGGAATGGGCTCGGTTGCAACGCCCCAATACCCAATGGTTGGTGCAAATGGTGACCAACGTCACATTTTTCGTCACGAAAATGAGAGATCACCCCATCGGTGCTCCTGTACTACTTCCTCCGTGGTTGCTTCATCGACGCGGCCTGTATGCATTAACAGCAGGGGCTAAGGGGCCCTACAAAGACCGGAAATGTCTGTTTCGGTGTTTGGCCGTGCATGTGGACGAGTGTAACCCCCAGTGTTGTGACACAGTGGCCGATGGCTATTGGCAACAGTATTTAGAGCAGCAAGACATTGACCCGCGCCACTTCCGTGGAGTGCCTTTTAAGAATTTGGATGACGTAGAAACACTGTTCGACATTAATATCTTTGTCTATCGATTACGATGCGAGGACGATACATTTGTGGCTGAATTGGTTCGGCGATCAACAGAACGGTATGCTGCTACGATGAAAGTCAATGTGTTCGACGACAATGGCGTGAGTCATTTTTCGCTCATCTCCAATATGAGCCAGTACGCTCAGTCTTTCAGTTGTGGTCAATGCCATCGGGTGTTTCATCGCTCCAACGACTTACACCGCCACGAGAAAATCTGTGACAACAGTGTCAAGCGAGTATATCCGGGTGGCGTGTATCATAATGCACCTACTATTTTCCAGGAACTGGCCGATGAGGGTGTGATGATACCGGAAGAGGACCGTTATTTTCCCTACCGGGCATGCTATGATTTTGAGGCCCTGTTGGAGCCCATGGACATGTTTTCGGCTAAAACGCAGTGGACGCAGCGCCATATCCCCCTCAGTGTCAGCATTTCAACCAACGTGCCCGGCTATGACGCTGCTCCAGTGTGTTTCGTGTCCACGGGCGATTCCCATGAGTTGATCACCCGGATGATGGAGTATTTAGAGCAAGTGAGTGCGGCTAGTACGGAATTGTTGGTGGCCAAGTTCGAGGACGTACTGGACCAACTGGACGACCGCATTCCTGTACCCGGTGTATCGTTCAGCGATGATGAAGAGTCCGAGTCCGAGTCCGAGTCCGAGTCCCTGCAGTCGCAGCCTCTGCAGTCGCAGGATGTCCCCTTACCTAAACCGTATGCGGAGAAATTGAAAGCCCGGTTCGTGCAGTACCTGACTCAGTTACCCGTGCTTGGCTTCAACTCGGGCTCTTATGATCTGAACATGGTCAAGGGATTTCTCTACCCTTACTTGGCAAAATCCGATACCGTCAAGTCCGTCATCAAGAAGATCAACAACCATATGGCCCTCACTACCACGTCACTGCATTTCCTCGATGTGCGAAATTACCTGGCACCCAATCACAGTTATGATCAGGGGGTGAAAGCCTATAACTGTACCCAGACGAAAGGTTACTTCCCTTACACTTATATGACGAGCCTGGACCGCTTAGAAGACACCCAGTTGCCACCCCGGGAAGCGTTTTACAATGACCTGAAAGGGCAAGCTCTGCCAGAGGCCACCTACATCGAACTCCAACAAGTGTGGAACCGCCACAGCATGAAGACGTTGCGAGATTTCCTGGTGTGGTATAACAACCTAGATGTGGTTCCTTTCCTCGAAGCGGCCGAGAAAATGGTGCAACTTTTTCGTCGCCAAATGCACGTGGATATCTTTAAAGAGTGCTTAAGTTTACCGGGTCTAGCCCTTCGCCATTTGTTTCAAGAGTGTTCCACCTACTTCTCGCTGGTACAACAGAAAGATGCAGACATGCATGAATGTCTGAAGAAGAACATTGTGGGCGGCCCTAGCCTTATTTTTCACCGCTACCATGAGAAGGATGTGACTACACTGCCCAGTGGGAAACCCTGTGCCAAAATCATTGGCTTTGACGCTAATGCCCTCTACCTGTGGTCACTCGCCCAACCCATGCCCAGCGGGCATTATACGCGTTGGTTGGCGGAAGGTCGGCATTTTACACCTCAACGGTCACCTTACAAACATCTCGCCGACCAGTGGTTAGACTGGGAAGCCTATCGACGGGGAATTTATATACGACACCAGACCAACGCCACAGAGAAGCGTATAGGAGATCGTCGACTCCCCGCCGATGGGTTTGCCCTTGTACAAGGAACACCGACCGTATTCCAGTTTTACGGGTGTTACTGGCACGGCCACGAATGCCATTTCAGCGCTGGCCGCTTCAATGAGCGACGTGGGAAAACACCGGAAGAATTACGCGACGAAGTGGTGGCCAACGGGGATTACGTGAAAGAGCGAGGATTCCATCTCATTGAAATGTGGGAATGTGAATTTCACACGATGTGCCAGGCCCTACCCCATTTACGACGGTTCTTAAAAGAACGTGAGTACCCCTTGAGTAGTCGGCGATTGCTCAGTCTGCCACAGATGTTGGACGCCATTCGTTCGGGAGACCTCTACGGCTTTGTAGAATGTGATTTGCATGTTCCCGACACTCTCAAGCCCCTCTTCGCCCAGTGTCCGCCCATCTTTAAGAACACGCTGGTGGGTCGGGCGGATATTGGCGACACCATGAGGACCTACGCAGAGCAGCATGAAGTACTTCAGCAACCACGCCGTATGTTGATTGGGAGTATGTGGGGCGAGAAAATCTTGCTGGGCACGCCCTTACTGCAGTGGTACATGAACCACGGTTTGGAAATTACTCAAATATATCAAGTGATACAGTACGTACCCGAGGCTTGTTTTGCGCAGAATGCTGACCTCGTGACGTCGGCCCGTCGTCAAGGTGATCAAGACCCGAGTCAGGCCATCATGGCTGAATCTTGGAAACTCACTGGCAATGGTTATTACGGAAAAACGGTAACGAACCAGGATAAGCACGTCAACGTGAACATTTGTAGTACTGCCCAAGCCCGCAAAAAAGTCAATTCTCCTCTGTTTCGATCCGTGGAGGTCATCGATGACGACACCTATGAAGTCACTTTAGCCAAGAAGACTATCCGGTACAACTTACCCATGCAGATTGGATGTATGGTCTATCAGGTGGCCAAGCTGAGGATGCTGCAGTTTCTCTATGACTTCATGGGTGTCTATTTTAACCCCTCAGACTGGCAGTTGATGGAGATCAGACTGGCAGTTGATGGAGATGGACACAGATTCGGCCTACATGGCCGTCTCCAACGCCGATTGGGAGTCCCTGGTGAAACCCGAGTTACGGGATCAGTATGAAGCGGACCGCGAATTGTGGCTGCCTCGACGCGATCACTACCAGTACGACAAGCGGACACCCGGCCTGTTTAAACTAGAGTGGAGCGGGGATGCTATGATTGCGCTCTCCTCTAAGACCTACTACTGTTACGGAGGAGATGGAGGAGAGGAAAATAAGTTTAGTTGTAAAGGCGTCAACCGACGTGACCCTGCCATCGACAAAGCTCTCTACCTGGGTGTATTGCAAAGCCAGGCCAGTGCGAGTGGTACTAACCGAGGATTCCGGGTCGTCGACCACCAGATGCGCACCTATATCCAGCAAAGAGATGCCTTTACTTTCTTTTATCCCAAACGAAAAGTATTGGCCGACGGTGTGAGCACTACTTACTTGGACTTGTAAAAAAACAATGTGGAACTATAACTGTTGATACACGAGTTATAAAACTGTAAAAGTCAGGATGGCCGAGTGGTCTAAGGCGCCGGTATTAAGTGCTGGTCAGCAATTGCTGTCGTGGGTTCGAATCCTACTCCTGACAGAACTTTTTTTGTACCTTAATCACTACTATTCTATGTGTACATACCCCTACTATTTGTACCCTGTATTCTATTTGTATATAGTGTAACTCATTCTTGTTGACTTAAATAAAAAAAGTCAAATCATTTTTTTGTGTTTTTTCATCAATTTATTCAACAATGAACGTCAGAACAACAACGTCATAACAATAACAATAAACAAGTGGCCTGCGCGCGCGCAGTACATGTTTAAGTTAACCAGAGAAATGGCGCATGCACATTAAAACGAGAGGCCGTCCAGTCATAGACGAGGACATCACGGTCTTCGGCTTGACAATAATCATCAAACATATGTACAATGGTGGGCATAGAATGTCCTCTACTCCGGTGAGTGAGATAAAACACACAGTACTGTACGCACACACTACTCAAGGGGCCTTGTAATCTTTGCGTATTCCAACGCCACTCTGTCGTAGAGACGTCCATGAATTTCACCAAATCGGCATGGAGGGGTGCAAGTCCGTAGGAATCAAAGTATTCGCCTTGGCCTAGGGTGTCCACGTACACAGCTATCCAATGTTCACCGGGTCGACTCCTCGTGTCTGTATTCAGGATGTAGGCTGCTGGGGTGGTAGAGTGGGTGGGAAACACATTGCGTGGAAACACACCTCGAAAGGGGATCTTCGCATCTCGCTGGAGTATGCTCATCAGCTGCTCTGTATCCATCTTAGGTGGCGAAGTCACACAGCACGTTTCTTTGGTGATCCACGCTGATGACGTTATCAAACTCGGCGTAGCAAATCACGTTAATGGTGTTGACTAGAGCGGTGGCGAAACGCAGTTCCAACCGTAGGTTTCCTTTCTTGAGCAAAGCCAGTTGATGATCGTGTTCCAAGGTGGGGGTGAGGTCGAAGGCGAACAATGTGTACCCCTTCCTAAAGTCTTCTCGACTGATGGTATTGCCTTCGTCCTGGTTGTTTTGTCCTGTGGCTGTAAACAGGTTCAGGTAGGTCCGCACATAGTTTTCGTTAGTAAAGTCCGGTTGTAATGGACGGGCTGGAATTTGATGACCGGCCACGTGCAGTGCCACAAAGTTGATGTTGAAATGATCAAAGTAGAACGGATTCTCAGTCAACTGTCCATTGAATCCGGTGTTGCTCACACACGCCAGGGTAAGACGTTTAGGCAGATCCCCTAGAAATAAATTTTCTCTGTTGGCCATCATCGTACCTGCTGGCACAGAGAACACCTTGGTCTGTACGCGTCGGATGGGGTACTGGGCTGGTTTTTTCGATACGGCTTGCATGTGACTCAGCAATACGCCCTGTTGCAAATCTACCGTACGCACAAACAGGGCTGCATCTTCAATGATGATGTTGTATTGGGCACCCCCGGTTCCACTGCCCATTAAGGCGAACGCGGGTATGGACCGGATCAACTTGATCTTGATGGCTACACCATTCATCATGTAGCGGTCTTGCATGAACAGATCGGCGTGCAGTCGTCCCATCATATCGATGGACTTGCTTTCGGCTGCCATGTTTTTGCGCTCTCTGAACCCAGTATTGGCACCGAGCACGCTGTTCATGGTTCCGGGTGTATCCCTGAAGTACAGCTCAGCTTGTAAGTGTGTTTTTTTGGCATCTTTACCGTCTCCATGTAGGCTCGGTACGGGTACGTATTGGTGGACGTACTGATGAGTTTATCGTTCAGACCTATATCCACCTGTTGGAACAAGGAGTGCAGCCAAAGATTCACCGGGGCTACTACCGCATCGTCCTCTATGTCCGTCCCGTCCATCTTCGTTATTTTGGCTTTCACGTACAAGTAGGTGTGGGCTAAATCCAGGTACACCGTATCTTTGTTTTCAAAGGTAAATTCCACGGGGCCCTGCCCCGTCAGGCTAGCCAGGGGTCGATGTTCTACCCAACGTCCTTCGGCTATACTGGTTTGGGTGGGTGGAATAGTCCACAAATCCAATTCACTGTTGGTAGACGGACACGACTCGGAGTGAATGTATGCCATTAAGCGAAGATGTCTCTCCTACTATTACTTCTCTTCTTTTTCTTATTCTTCGTCCTGGTTTGAGTCCTCCTCCTCCTGCTCTGGGGTGTGCGTCGTCGGTGTGTTGGACGTTGAATGAATCTGGGGAGTGTGGGTCTTTGTCTTTTAAGGGCTTTGGCGATCAAGACGCTGCCCGCTTCTTTAGCCCGTCGTTTCAAGGCTTGTCGGGGTGCTGTGCCTTCCATCACATCACCGGCCACGCGCAATCCACTGCGTACCGCTTGTTTTCCCACCGCTTTCACACCCCGTGTCACCATGGGTAAAAACGTTTTCACAATGCTGCCCAGGATGTTCCCTAATCCGTGACCGCGTTGCATGCGTGCCCCGCTAAACATGGGCAAGCCTCCGCCCGTTTGTTTCTTGTAGTAGTCGGCATAGCTGGGCGTATGGCAGTGGTAAGGCACGTACATTATACGAAGTGAGGAGAGCGGGCTTGTCGGAAAGCAAGTGTCAGCACCACTTTTCCTCGTTCGAATGGGATCGCACGTCCCGTGTCATCTCTTATATCCACCGTGATCGTGTTGATATCGGTATGTCGTACGGGCAGGTACATGATATGGTTGAAACTCTCGGTGGCTTGATCGCCATACGTCTTGCTAATGGGTACCACC
>JAVTVY010054752.1:0-30413 GCA_036873755.1 Hanleya hanleyi | reverse complement strand
AAATCCTTCTAGTTTTTATATTTTAAATAGTTGATAAGTTGGAAATGTTGAATTGGATCGGTCGGATCATTCTGCCGTGATAAAAAAAAGACTAATTAAATAGTTGATCAATTGAGAAAGTTTAATTGAGACATTCTGCCGTGATAAAAAAAAACGAGTACAAGGCCATAATTTTCATTGTGCCATTCTGCCGTCTTCCCCAAATAAGGGAGACTACGGTCATTCTGCCGCTTCATTCTGCCGGCCACAGTAATAGTCCTATTTGTAAATACTTGATAAATTGAGAGAGCTTCATTGTGCCATAGTGCCGTCGCCAAAATAAAAGAAGGCCTACTCGACCACGATTTTCATTCTGCCATTCTGACGTCTCCCCCAAAACAGACAGCATACGGCCATTCTGTCGCTTCATTCTGCCGGTCACAGAAATACTCCTTGTTCAATGTCCATGTATCACGGTCTCCAACTACCACCACCCACCCACCCACCCACCCTATTAAAGTTGAATGCCATTGGCGTAAACGCCAATAAAGAGAGGATATCTCTCTCGTGCTTACTTACATGAAGTATGGACCGACTGTCCCAGTTAAGGTAATCCAATCGGTCCAACGAACAAAGGTTACTTCTACGCCGGTTGTCTGACACGGCTGGGAATTTCTACCGAGGAAGATGACAGTGACTTAAACCACAGGCTGACGGGCTCTTTACCGTTGTTAATTGATTAATTATGTTGATTGAGAGGTCGTGGTCGCCTCCGAAGCATCATCTCTCAGATATAGATGCAATTAATATATTGATGAAAATGAAATAAATCACTAACTTTGTGTTGTGCCGGTACATGTTATTCCAACTGCGGAAATTCTCACGGGTGATCGTTACCGTTCTTAACTAGTTAATTAGGTTGATTGGCAGAGGGGTGAAGGGCAAAACAAAGTTTTTGATACTCCCTCGAATCAAACCACTTAACCAATTAACAACGGTAACGAGCCCCTGTGAAAATTCTGATGCAATCTATGCGCTTGTTCATTTCAGTAGTTTAATCACTGTAGGTCTAAATTAATGAACACTAAACATTCTCATGCCTTCAGATTATATACCTCCAACTATCAGATATACACCGACACTTCAGCAGGTTACAAACCCTAATAATGGGAGAATGTGAAAACGCATATATCGAGGTAATAGTCAACTTTCAGTAAACTGACTTAAAATGGGATACAATACTTGTTTCAAATGGAATATGGGAGACAACTGTAATTCTTCTGATTGTTTTTTCCTCGGAAATCTAGTTATCTCCCTTGAGCTGCGAAATATCACTAATTGCTACAAAGTTTGAACTTCTGATTGTATTTCTGCAAATCTCATCGATTGTGTACATCCTCTATTCATCGGGAGGATTCGTTAAACACTGCTCTGATTTACATAGCATAAATAAATTGCCAGGTAATACGGTCACCTGTCGAGGTACTCTCCCGACGCCAGATATTGAATACTGGGTGACAATCCCACTAGATCTCAATACGGTTCCAAAAATGTTAAAACATATCTTCAAAATCGGGGGAAAAACTCACAACAATCTGATCATGTGACACGTGCTATTGAACAAATTCTAAGACAAGAGTTTAAATAATTTACCAGTCCAAAAATGCAATGTTATTCAAATGGCGTGTTGTTACCAATCCATTTTATTTTGTGTGGCCATGGAACGGATGGAAATTCCGGAAAAGTAGGATTCTCTAACACCATAAACATAACACAGCTAACTGAATAACAAGTTAGATTGAACCGACACATCACAAATAGTTGAACATTGTTGGAATAAACTCATGAAATCTCAACTCCGTTACTGCATTGGAAGTATAATGGAATAGAGGTTAACGGAGTCGCGAATTTAGCTTCAGTCCGTCCGTCTTGTCTTAGAGTATGTCTTCCTTATATAACCTATATACCAGTTTCCCCTGAAGGATCTCGGAAAGACTTCAGTAGCAAGGTAATTCATTGGTATACATGCATGTATTGTATTGAAAATATTGATAACGGTGTTGAGGAACAGAAAACATACTCACGGAGAAATGATGTAATACGTTGTGTTCGAATGAGAAGACGAAACTAAAGGGTTAGGAATTAGTAGTGCGGCGTTTCCATTTACTATTTATCTATGATACCAACACTTCTATTTCAATGAAATGAACTTCAATGTGATACGGTACCTACACTTCTAGTTTAAGTGAAATAAACTTCAATGTGATACTATAAGCTTCTACTTTCAGCGAAATCATCTTCAATATGATACCTACACTTCTATTTCAGTGATATCAACTTCAGTGTGATATCTACAATTCTACTTTCAATGAAATCAACTTCAGTGTGATACCTACAATTCTACTTTAAATGAAATCAAATTCAGTGTGATACCTACAATTCTATTTTCAATGAAATCAACTTCAGTGTGATACCTACAATTCTACTTTCAATGAAATCAACTTCAGTGTGATACCTACAATTCTACTTTAAATGAAATCAAATTCAGTGTGATACCTACAATTCTACTTTCAATGAAATCAACTTCAGTGTGATACCTACAATTCTACTTTCAATGAAATCAAATTCAGTGTGATACCTACAATTCTACTTTCAATGAAATCAACTTCAGTGTGATACCTACAATTCTACTTTCAATGAAATCAAATTCAATGTGATACCTACACTTATACATTCAATGAAATAAACTTCAATGTGATACAGTACCTGAACTTCTTCTTTAAGTGAAATCAACTTCAATGTGATACCTACACTCCTATTGCCAATGAAATCAGCTTCAATGTGATAACGACACTTCTATTTTCAATAAAATGAACTTCAACGAGATACCCGCACTTCTACTGCCAATAAACCCAACTTCAATGTGATACCTCCACTTCTACTATCAATAAAATCAACTTTAGTGTGATACCAACACGTTTACTTTCAGAGAAGTCAACTTCAGTGTGATACCTACACTTCTAATTTCAGCGAAATCCAGAACTACGTGTGAAGTTGATGAGAACCTCATATACTTCAGTCTCAATTTGGTCGTTTTTACCCTGCCGACTGTACATTCGAAAGAGGCAAGGAAAGTCCGAATTACCAAATTTTAACGCATTGTTTAGATGTGTTTTGTTGTTGATTTAGATAGTATTTCCGAATTGGATAATTTATTTCTTGTACTAGATTATATATTTTACTGGAAGAATACGTACATATTACAGGCGAATTGCTTATTGTGATCGAACATATTTATTCAAACATGAACGTATTGTGCATGGGGAAATGAAGTAAAAATAAAGTACCGATAGTAAGTGTAAAATCGGTTTAAAGTGGAAAGGGCGGAACGGAAGTGACGTCATAACCGGAAGTGACGTCATCCCCGGAAGTGCATCATCACCGGAAGTGACACTATCACTGGAAGTGACATTATCGTAGCTATTGAAAATAGTCATTAAAAAATTAAAATTAAATTTTAAATTATATTATTTTTTTTTATCCGAATATCTTCACAACCTACAGGTTTACAGTGAACAAATTTATATATTTGGGATCCTTAAGAAATCCGCTTTCACCGAATATATACATTACCATAGCTGTGAGGCATACTTTTAGCTGTATAAAGACAAATCCTAGAGAGTGTAAAAGTGTGTGCAGGAGGGTTCAGTATCCTTAAATGTGATGAAGATAGATAACTCCACTAAGGTCAGAAACCTTAACTCTACACTTTAAGTTTATATCACAAACAGAAATATAACAAGGAAAATCAAACAATGAGAAAGTAACTCTTTTAAAGGAAGGTAACGACTAAGACCGATATTCATTACATCCACAAGGACGGTAAATTCTATATTCTTTAAACTGTTGATGAGTGAGAGTATATTAGTGAGTCAGAAGATATTGGTGAATGAGGATATATTAGTGAGTAAGAATATATTGGTCAATGAGGATATATTGGCAAGGGAGGTAACTTCACCTGAACATTTTTATCACAAACATGTGCATAAGAAAGAAAACAAGCAGCCAGAGGATGCTAAGTCCCCCGCCGAAATGGCAGCAATATTTTTTAGCATTGTTGGTCTCGGGGGAGGATATACATGAGGGAGACAACTGCTACTTCATAGGCGTTGGATGCGGAAGGGTCTGTCTTCCCAAGTTTCAAAATCAACTCAGAATGGTTGACTGAACGTTTTTTTGCTTCTGTAATATAATTTCCATGCAGTGAAGCATGGAAATTATGTAACCAAGAAGCGACCCCAAGTGACATCTCAAGGCATATTATCTGCAAACCAAATTTGACGAAAAGCTGAATGCATCCTCAACCTATTGTCTGGAAATCAAATTTTAAATTTGCCACCAGATGTCGCCACCTGTAGGTGCAAGTGGGCGAAATGCAATCCCAAGGATCATCTCATGACCTGGTGTATCAGCATACGAACTTTGGGAAGAATCTGAAAAGGGGTTATTGCCCGGAAACCAAATTTAGATTTGTATGCACAAGTGTGCGAAACACAATCACAAGTGACATCTTATGGCATATGAATACCAAATTTGAGAAGATTCCGATGAGCAGTTGTCAAATTATTGCCAGAAAGGTATTTTTCCAGGTGTCGCCACCAGACCAGTATGCAGAAGCAGGTGAAATACAATCCCAAGGGACATATCATGGCATGGTATCTGCATACCAAATTGGAGAAAAATCTGACGAGCGAAATCAAATTTAGATTTGACACGAGGTGGTGCTACCTGTAAGCACAAATGGGCGAAACGCAATCCCAAGCGACATCATATGTCATGATATATTCTTACCAGATTTAAGAAGAATCTGACGAGCCGGAAACAAATCTGGTATTCCGCCACCAGGTGGCGCCCCCTGTCTCATGCAACATCTCCTGGCATGATACATGCATGCTAAATTTGAGAAGAATCCGATGAGCATGCAGTTCTCAAGTTATTGGCCAAAAACAAATTTCAGATTTTGTCATCAGGTGGTGTCACTTTCTGAGCAGAAGTGAATAACGCAATCCCAAGCAACATCTCATGGCAAGGTACAATGTATATGCATGCCTAATTTGGGAAGAATTTGATGAGCAGTTCTCAAGTTATTGCCCGGAAACCAAATTTCGAGCAACATTTCAAAGCGTTTCAAAGTTATTGCTTCCAGCACAAAAGAACGGAAAGAACCCTAGTGGCGCCATCTACAGGCAAATCTTTCTGAAACGCAATAACAATCAACATCTTGTTACAAGGAATGCATATGCCAAATATTGAAGAAACTAGATACAGTCGATCGAATACTATTGGATGCATGCCTTTTGCATATTTAGTAAAGGAAACATTCATTATTTGTGAAGAAAGTAAAAACGTAAAAACTTAGGAAAAACATCATTAACATGGCCCCATAAGATGCCTTGAGGGTAGGTACCCACATATCAAATTTAACAGAATCCATTAAGGTCCAACAGTTACTGTCCGGTAAAGCAATTTTACCTCGGCTCTCAGCTAGCGCCATGTGTAGGCAGAGAGGCATAAAAAATAATCCCAACCGACATCTTGAGGCAAGATCCCTTGACATTGGAAATAGAAAATGTTAACTTGGCCTACAGGTGGCGCCATCTATGAGCAGATCGACAAGAAAAGCAATACCAATTGAAACCTTCAGGTAAGGTACATGTATACCAAACTTGGAAAGAATTCATTCAAGTATTAAAAAGTTATTGTCCGGAAACATAATTTTAAATTTGCCCCCAGGTGGCACCACCTATATGTGGATCGGCATGAAAACAATGCCAAACGAGAAAGTGAGGCGAGGTACCTACACACTAAATTTGGAATGAATCGGTTCAGGTTTTCAAAAGTTATTGTCTGGAAACACTTAACTTAGCTTTCAACATGAAAAACATTCTCAAGCCAGATCTTAGGCAAGGTACCACCACACCAAATTTGGAAGAATCCTTAAGGTTTTCAAAAATTATTGTTTGGAAATGCACTTTTAACTTGGCCCTTGGTGGCGCCACCCATAAGCGGATTGGCACGAAAAACAATTCCAAGCAAGATCTATAGACAAGGGACATATTTATCAAATACAAAGACATGTGTCTGTGCCTGATAAATTGAAACCTCTTGGGGTTGCAATTATCCCAATATTGCAGACAACACACAAATTTCAGCTTCTGCCAAGATATATTGGAGATATACATGCTCAAACACAATATATGAGGGTCGGGCGAGGGCTAGTTTGGGAGATAGAGCGTGCGACTCGGCGCCCTGGGGATGGGGACATGCTCTTCTTGAGGGTAGTGGTAGGTGTGCTGACATGAAAGCCATAGAAAGATCCCTGTACATGAAACAACCACACTGACAACTGCATGCCATCATCTGTCAGTCCGAAAAACCGGCAAGGCTTTGGTGTAGGACCTCCCATTGAAAACGTAATATCCTGGACAAAAGACTGACAATACATCTTGCAGCAGATCCTTTGTCAATTATATTTCGTGAGTCTTACACCAAATCGTTGCCGAAAAGGTGGAATTCAATTCAATTCAGGAAATTGATCATATGCACAGTGTGCACCCAAACTTTAGGAACTCAGTTAATATAGTAAGTTACACATATGGACACAAATGGTTCCTGCAGAAGCTTTAGGGTAAATCATATGATGTGAGATATAATTATTTGATAGCAAAATTGAAGGAAATGTTGTCCTTCATTTAAGATGACACGAAATTCAAAAAAAAATAAAAAAATAAAAAATGGTTCCGTATTGGTGCAAAAGCTTTAGAGTAGTTAAAATTGAAGGAAATGTCCTTCATTTAAGATGACACGAAATTCAAAAACCAGGGGTTCGGTACTGCGGGTATTTCTGAAATAAAATATGGTTCATGCAAAAGCTTTAAGGTAAATCATATGATGTGGAATAGAAGGATTGGACAGCAAACTTAAGAAAATGGTGTCCTTCATTTAAGGCGACACGAAATTCAAAACTAACGAGGGTTCAGTACTGCGGGGATTCGCCCGCCAGTTATTTCATATTATACTTCTGAAATAAAATATGGTTCATGCAAAAGCTTTAAGGTAAATCATATGATGTGGAATAGAAGGATTGGACAGCAAACTTAAGAAAATGGTGTCCTTCATTTAAGGCGACACGAAATTCAAAACTAACGAGGGTTCGGTACTGCGGGGATTCGCCCGCCAGTTATTTCATATTATACTTCTGAAATAAAATATGGTTCCTGCAAAAGCTTTAATGTAAATCATATGATGTGGAATAGAAGGACTGGACAGCAAATTTAAGAAAATGGTGTCCTTCATTTAAAGCGACATGAAATTCAAAACTAACTGCGAGAAGCAGAAGAAAAAATGACAAACGCATTTAGGGATGCCTAATTATTAGACAAAGCATTTGGAAGTTATCGCTTGTGAAGAATTTGAATGGAAACCACGGACATGCACAGAAGATTGGAACAAGACCCAGTGGCGCCACCTTCAGGTGGATCTTGCTGAAACGCAATACCAACCCATGTCTGGTCACAAGGAGTTTATATGCTAAATTTCGAAGGAATCCGACAAAGCTTTTGGAAGTTATCGCCTGTGAAGAATTTGAACAGACATCCACAGACACAAAGAGAGCAAGACCCATTTTAACTGGAACGGACACGAAGAAGCGAAACTCAGTGGCGCCACCTTCATGCAGATGTTACTGAAATCCAGTACGCAACCGCGTCTTCTCACAAGGAACGCGTATGCCGAATTTCGGAAGAATCCAAAAAAGCGTTTGGAAGTTATCGCTTGTAACTGACATCCACAGACACAAAGAAGCAAGATCTATTTTGACCCAGTGGCGCCACATTCAGGCAGATGTTGCTGAAATGCGATACCGACTGGCGTCTTGTCGCAAGGAATGCGTATGCCGAATTTTGGAAGAATCCAACAAAGCGTTAGGAAGTAATCATTCGAACAGACATGCACGGACATCCACGGACATGCACGGACACATAGAAGCAAGATCCATTTTGACCCAGTGGCGCCACCTTTAGGCAGATGTTGCTGAAATGCGATACCGACTGGCGTCTTGTCGCAAGGAATGCGTATGCCGAATTTCGGAAGAATCCAACAAAGCGTTAGGAAGTAATCATTCGAACAGACATCCACGGACATGCACGGAAACATAGAAGCAAGAACCATTTTAAAGTCCCCCGGCCGCGTTGCGGCGGGGGACAAAAAGTGCGCTCCCTGCTGGATCCACAAAAGTTGAAGTAGAGTTACCTCCCTTCGACTGAGTTACCTCCCTTCGTAATGCGACTGAAAGGGTCGACATGCCATACATCGGATGTTTAATAAGGGCCGTCATACCGACAATAGACATCGTACTGGACAAAATATCGACATGGTCGACCCTTAATTTCGCCATGTCTGCTGAAGGTTCCAACGTATTTTAATCCATCGGTCAAAATGGCTTTGGGCTATTGTCGTCATCATGCAGCGAGTTCGTACGTCTATCCGCCCATCTCCGTTTTCTCATAATACCAGCACTGAAGAATAAATCTGCATGTGAACATCAAACTTACATCACACATGCAGTTGATCATAGAATAGAAGCTTATGCTTCATCAGCGAGATTTTCCCAGTGTTCTGTGTGTTAGGTGAGCGTGCCTCGTATTCTCAAATATATAGTATTTATCGATATTATGAACTCAATTTGAAAAAAGACCAAACAGATCAATGCATGACCCTAACAAGCCACCGTACCAAAGTCATCCACGACTAAACTTGATCTGGAGACTCTCATAAAATATCGGAGTGTTAGAGAAATTTGGATGTTAATGGCCGACATGGCGACCCGTTAACGATCGTTGCGAGGTTAAGAGCTTCCACAACGCAGAACGGATGAAAATACCGTCCGAATTATCTAGCGATGCTGAGGGTGGAGAAAGTGGACAACTCTAGAGATATTGAATTCAAGTATGTCTTCAACCATCACTGATTGCGTATGATTTTTATCACAGGACACAATAAAGCAGAACCATAGCTACACTGCAGAATCGCAAAAGTCGACTACTGGAAGAAAGAACCAGGGAAATGAAGCCAGACGTCTGTGAAGAGAGATACAGTCCCTAATCACTGATCGAATTGAGTGTTGAGTAATCTCATTCCATTTGTATTCTTCGAATATGCGGAGTTCCCAGACACAGGGAAGAAATCCCATCGATCCAAGCCTTTTGTAAGTTGTACATTTTGTTACCTAGTTTACACAGAAGTGCTTTCGTAATCATGGCCATGGTAATATCCAACCAATCAATGACTTGAGCGACATGAAGTGCGGGGTAACTCTGAATAGCGAGAGAATTTTATTGGATCCAGGCGATTCTTATTCACAGAATAATCCGTGTCGACGGAATTACTCGGAGAAGAATATGGATCGAAAAGTTTTGAGCTATACTCAAGGATTGTACGAGCTTTCTCTTCAGCCACGAGGACGACTATTACTGAAAGATTGTCTGGCTGGGGTTAGAGATTTATCGCTTCAAATAAAAAAGACGATTTGGCGCTACCACGCGGTTGCGCAGGTACATGTAATTATTGATGAATCATTTCACTTCATGGATAGCCCAATTTTGACAAGATCAGTTTCTGTTCAGATGGAAATTTCAATGACCGTGACGAGATCCACTGATGATGCGAACAGCGCAAGCGCATATGCGTGCGTTAGACCTAATGAACACGAAATGAGTAGATGTCCATTAATAAAGATGTGTAAGGTAAGTGTTGTAGAATTGCCGAATAATTTATTTTTTGACTGGGATAAGTGTACCTGCGCAACCGTCCTTTTTGAGGCGATATATCTCTAATCCCAGTCAGACAATCTGACAGAAATTAACCGTCGCTGTGACTCAGGGGTTAGAGAAAGCTCTGATGCTGAGCAATATCACAACACGATCTAGGGCCTACAGCTGGAGAAACGAAGACTTATTTTCCCCTACGACTGAATCTATCGGCACATATGTCATATCGGCCTGCGATCGTAGAACATTGGAACTACAACGCGGACTCGGAAGCTTCATGGAAGTGATCGGGCCATTGATAAACAAACGCGTATGCTCATGTCAATGTCAACGGCGATGTAAATGTGCAGTGGTTGTAATCACTGTGGGCAGTTTTAAGGTTTACAGCATTGATTTGTGCAAGTTAGTATACATGTACATGATGTAGTCATAGTAATTATCTATCCCACAATGTTAAGGGATTGCTAGAATATATCTGAGATGACATAAATTTTCCCGAATTATAGGGCTTTATATTTAAATTACGAACCTCCAGAAATTCAGGACATATACCCTGAATTAGACGGTGAGCTGCCTGTAATTCTGGAAATGTTCAGTATTTAAGCATTGACATTTCATTTGATAGGAAGTCGATGTTATAATATTTACCTGAAGTACGTCATTAGATCAGGGTATATGGCATTAATCCGTTGATGGGCGATGTCTGAACCTGTGATATTGCTGGAACTTGTTTTCTTCTCACTAAAACACGAAATCAATGAGGAATAAGATAACAACACATATCCAGCGTAAACATGTGCTAATTTAAGGTACATGTGTAAATTCATGATGAGAGCGTCCACAGGTAAGTTTTTGAGAGAACATTACGAGTATTCGAACCCCTGAAGCATGTATCTATCTACATGGAAGGTGAGATGAAAAATGCACCCAGTATATCTTAATTAAAGGAGAAAAGGAAAAAAATAGCTGCTCAACTTGTTAGCTGGGTCATCCAGAGCCCACTTGCCAACGAACAGTAATGAACGAAGCTGATTGGTCGAAAGCCATGGTCACAAAATCTGAATTTTAACCCCAACGTAATCAGAGGGTAAATATGAGAGTAGGAGGTATACAATCTGGTGCGACGAGAATGTTTCTGTGCTGACAGTGTACTTAAGCTCAATTACAAACCTGATCGGACTGCCCCTGTAGGAAGGCCGCGTATGGCATGTGTTAGTTTTAGGTAAAAAAGGAACAACTAATGCACCGATTCAGCCTGTCGGGCAATGTTCGTATCCTGCATGTATGGTTGATATTCACATAGGGTGATGGTAGCTGAAACCGGTGAGTGAGTACGAAATATTATCCGTAAATTTCATATAAATCCTTCTAGTAATTAACGACCACTAACAGTATAGCGGCCAGTGGAATTTCAATATTGTCTTCGGCCTAGTCAACTTGAGACTGGCGACACCGTGTGTTCATAAGTCTGTGTGATCATTGACCTATTCGAATAAAACACAGTTTCCGGGAATTATTTGTCAGGTTTTAGCAGATTTCTGTTAAGAAAATCTTGTCATTTAACATGGTCAAGGATACGGAAAATAATTGGTACCGTCTAATCATTACGTTCGGTTCAGATATAGGACGTTTGCCTGCAAACTTGATCGGACCTCGATAGCTTTTCTGCTCGTATACTGGTCTAACCGAAGAAATACTTAGTATTTCCATATAAGATATGCAACACTCGACTGCAAATCTGGCCCAGCTTGATAGCACTCTTCCTGATCATAGGAAGGCCGAGCATTTTCGGATTTAGCTTCAGTAGTAGGAAAAGCACACGTCGTGTCACAGGTAGGGTGCAAATACCTGGACCGTTTCAGGACTGATATTGTGCCCGAGAAGAGGTGTACGGCTGTCACTATATTAAATCCAGATCCCCAGCATAAAAAACGTCCCCCTTTATAGTATAGCAACAGTGCGGTGAGAGAGCGAAATAATAGTTACACGCCGTTAAAGGAATGGTACACGGGAATGGCACGAGACATTTCGTTCCCAAGATTGTAGCTGATGGTGTTGATATGGTAATACGAGAATGACTTCCCCATCCCAAATGCAACCCATAGGTCCATTTCAGGATAGGAAACCAGGAGGTTGAAGAACTGGCCGAATAAAATGACAATGACACCCGTGTCAACAGTGCGCACGATAATTTTGTTGTTGCCATTTTTCAGTGAATGATCAAGATGAACCACGATCCTGGTATCTGCCTTTTTGTGTGTACAATCCACCATCGGCTGATTGCTACCTTTGGAGATTACAGCTGTACCTGGGTAAAATAATACCGTCAATATCACTCCTACACATGTATCAGACTACGAATATGCATTCTGATTTATTGAAAAAGAAAATACCCACCTGCGTTAATGTACAGCTTCTTACTTGGAGGACACTTCTCTCGATCCATCGTATGGGATAGGGAGGCAAAGAGCTCTTCCTTGTTGACAGAATCCAGAAGGAAATCTTTCCTGTTACCTGGCATCTTGGTCTGAGAGGATACATTCATCCCAACTCCACTACCCCTCTTCTCACGAGTTGATTCTTTAATGCTGCTTGGTAAATATCTGTCCCAGACCAGATCCAGTCTGTGAACCTTCAGCAGTTCTTGGTGCAAAAATGGCTGGAATACCTTCTCTGCATAATCATTGAAGGTGGAAAGATGTTGGTAAACTGTGTACAATGGCTGCACCATCCAATATTTTGCCGTCAAATTCACCAGGAGGATCAGGTTAGCCACTGGTATCAAGACAACGCAGTAAATCGGATTTTATTCCAGTTCGGAGTTTGCCAAAAGAGGAGAGGGAAGGAGGATAGATCTAATTTTCATGATTGAAAAATACCCCTGGACCCCCTTCACGCAGCTGGTTAGCTATGTCGAGACGTCCAAACAGGCTGCCAGCATTACGAAGGGAGGTAATTTGTTTTGGGTTTGTCCTTGCGTTTTTGGTGATGTCATGAGAGAGAGTTTTTCTTCACTTGGCCATGGATTGACTTCGTTCTATCATCAATTACCTCCTTCTGAAACTTGATATACTGCTCTTTCCCCAAAGCCTCAATGTTTCGAACGGGGGTAACAACGGAGTCGTCCATTCAGTCACGTGTAAAAGTGGTTACTGTATTGTGTCATAAGCTGCATGAGGCTGTTGGATTGACGATTGAACAATTCTTGTTCAGGCACGCCCTCTTTGTGATACTGGTAATTGACTTCATCGTCTTCCCTCGGGAGGTACTCGCTTTCGAATTGGTTGAGCAACCGGGCTTGCTCAGGGCCAGAAATCATCCATCGCCGAAAAGCATCCGGTTTTCCGTTAGGCCTACCGCTCCTCCATTACCCTTTACATTTACATTCTCTTGCTCATAAACCTGGTCAATCGGGAGGGATGCGAATCTATGCTTGGCCTTGTTAACAACCCCAAATTTGAGGAAATCATATTTAAGAATGGCCGGTAAGCTTTGCATGTCGCCATTGTGCACAGTGATACACCGACAGTAATTGTAATGGTCAAGTTCAAAGAAGAAGAACGTCAGTGCTTCAAAGGATTCTACATAGAGATTGAAGTCATTCTCCCTGTACGCGCAAATGAAGATGAGATTTCCGTCCGCAGCACAATGTTCCAGTACTAGAACGTTGGGCCGTTTTTTATCATGCACTGTTTCCATGTTTGATAATCATCTGCGTCACCAGAACTGTTCGTACTATTTACGCTTGCATCATGCTGTAGCTTTGATAGAACCAAAGCTGTGATTTGGTGTGCATGATATGAGTGGCTTTTAGAAATGAGTCGGCAGTTCCCGATGTTGACACACCAGCCTGCGTGAGGGCATTTGTCCAACCACTATATTCCAAGAAATCCCCGAGAGTATTCCGCTACGACTCCTCAATGTGGAGCCCTCCAAACATGATGGCTAGTTTGTCCTCCCCATGTGTCGTGGGCCAGTTCCACTAGATGTACTTACAGTTTGCAAATATTGGACTATCGCTGGCTAGAACAGGAACTTGGCCAGGGTTGAGGAAGTCCATGATAGACTTTAGAACACCCATAGCGTGCATCATCATGGCTATGAGAGTCCGCCTTCTCAGCAAAGAGAGGAAGGAGGGCTGTTATAGCAGGTGGATCAACTGGGGACGATTGAAGTGAAGCGTGGTAAGCAGCCCAAGACAAAGCATCGCCTCTCTTCTACTTCTCCATCTCAAAAAGTTTAACGGCTTGCTGGATTCATGCCTCTTCCCAGGCTTTGGTTACATCGAGTGTTCCCTTGTATGATGTCCTCGTCACTTGAGAGTGCTTTCACCGAAAATGCAGACATCTTTATTACTAATCGTTGAGTGTCTCTTAGATCGACGGATCAAAGATTCTTCTGATTCTTCGTCTTGTTTTCGTTTACTATTTCTCTGTCTCTCCAGCTTTGTTCTGGCGACAAGAGCGATGCCACGAGGCTTTGTTTTCTGGTGTTCCATCTGGCCCAAAGTCCACATGCACTGGTAATGCATGCGTTCAAGTTCTTGAATTCCTCCACATTTTCCAGGAAATCCTTGTAGACTGAGAGAGCGTCCACGCTTGGTCGATCCTGTGGACACGTCACATTTTCGGGGGTAGTTTACTGACAAATGACACAGACTGCCGAATCCATATCGACGATCTCAATCTTCGTGACTTCAAACGCATACTGCTTGTCTACAAATTGCACAAAAGCTACCATAGATTAACTTAGGTTAATGACTGTATAAAAACAAGTATATCTTACTGTTACAATTCTAGCCGCTGGTTTAGCTGTCTTACATTCCATAGTGTGAAGCAAGTTTCACAGACGAAAATGACAGATCGGGGTACATTGGGAGAAGCACTCACAAACTGTCATTACCATATAATACAACTCACAGCAGCATAATAATGTGAATCGGTTATGACCCTTTAACTCTATCTTTCCTGGGCGATTTGGGATGTAGTGCAGCCTGAGTGGGGGACTGATTCCGTCCCTTCTCTTAAATGTTTCCATTAACTCTTTTACAAGGAAGCTAAAACTGATCACTCTTTATCCTGGAAAAAGTTTTACCAGAAAATTTAACAAAAATAAATTAGTTTTGCTCACTTTTGTCGCAGAAAAGCAAAAAAAACACAAAAAACACAAAAAACACACACAAAAAAACAACAACAGAAAAAGGCGAGGAATACACGTTTCTGGTATCTCCACTTCGGCACTATTGTGGTACCTCCACATCGGCACTATAGTGGTACCTTCACATCGGCACTATTGTGGTACCTCCACATCGGCACTATTGTGGTACCTCCACATCGGCACTATTGTGGTACCTCCACATCGACTCTGTTTTCTCCATTTCGGCGAAAAAGAGAAAGGTTCAATACGGGGATGGGACGGATTTGCCCAACCCCCCGCCTCACCCAGGCCAGATAGGGTTAACAGTGAAAGTATATATTGATTACCGTCCCAAGTAACAATAATGTAATTTATGCCAGTTTGTTGCCATTGGGAAGTATTATAAGTTGAAAGCATCTGAGTAAGTAATGTTTAATCAGGAAAACGGATTTTTTAGTCATTTATAGTTTTTATCCATTTGGTAACGTCATCATGACGTCACAGCCGTGCCGTGCAACGAATTCTTTGGAGCTTAGGCATTTATTCATCCGGATATCCATGGGAGTTTCCACGAAAAATAGGGTTATTTTCGATCTTAACTTATGCATCCGAGTCTAGCCAATCCGACCAGAGCAGGGACGGCAGTACCGGAGGCAGTGCCTTTAGCGCCGCCTTTGGTTGTATGTGAATGGAATGCGACCCCAAACGATCCACACGCCAATTTGTTGCAGAACTAGAACAGCTGATTCCTGAATTAAATGCAATATATAAAGGTGGCGGGAAAAGATGCAGTCGTACTGACATGAAGAGAGACCAATATTCTGCGTGCATATTTAAAACGCCACATGAACCAGAAATGATCCATGCGAAGGTTTAGATATCAGCTACGCTTTTATTGTATGCTGTTCACGTGAACATCCTGAATGACATGCTTACATGATACCTACCACCGGCTTGAGCGGTATTAGATCAAATATCCATGGGCCCTATCAAGATATCTGATGGAAATTGATGAACTATGTGACCGTTAGGCAGAAGAAACGGCCCAAACGGGGAAGATAATGTAGAATTCAAGTTCTTTTTCAGAACACAAGTCTGTAAGAGCCGAAGACATTGGTGCTACGACTCGATGTCGGATGTTAACAAAATGCTTGTGTTATTACATATAGGAACTTTGCAGAGGGTTGCTCGTACAGATAGAGTTAATCCGAAAGCTCTAAATTCGCTACCGGTAAAGACAAAAGAACACTGGTAATGTTGAAAGGCAAACATGGAGATTGATTGTATTTGCTGACAAGTCAAACGTGAACGTGACGCTATATGACTGGTTCATTCCGACCAAAGATAGATAACTTGGTGTTACCTGCAATTTGGTTCTCTAAACGTCTGACCAACACAGACACAAGTTCGACAAAGAGAAGATCTGGACAAATCGAGAGAGATTATCAATAAATTCACTGAAGAATATATAGCCTTGTCTCGATGATCGTTTTCTTTTGGAATGGACACTGGGGCCAATTTCTCAAGCTACTACCCAGAATGCCAATTCCACACAAACAAGGCGAGCAAATGCTTCGCAATGACAATCGGGCTGAACGGAACAATTCATTATCATGTCCGATCGTGGTCGCTTCTACAAGCTAAGAACAATTTTGTTCTTATCGGTCACGTAGTTCGCTGACCAATATAGATAATGATATCGCCATGCCCTCAAACGTGACCTATAGCGGCTAAATAAGATGTCGGGCCACTGGAGTGTGGTTTATTAGATAGCAATATCTTTAATCAATGCATTGACCTGAATTATCTTCATGTACTACGGAGATTAATTAATTTGAAGAGCAGGACAGGCTACTAGTGGTGTCGGGGATATCAGTTTGTTGTCGTATTACACAGTGTTCGGACCTTCGGGATAATTTTCACACTTGGACGGAGAAAATCATTCCTGGTGAATTAGATTGACTCTGTGAATAGTCGTCCGACAATTCTTTCATTTCCAGAGGATTGTCTATGTTACTGAGCCCTGAATATCAATCTACCAGCACCAGAACTTTAGCTTATTAGTAGGAAAACCACAGGTCGTGTCACAGGTAGGGTGTAAATACCTCAACCGTTTCATGACTGGAACTGTGCTCGAAAAGGGGTGTACGACTGCCACTAGAATAAACCAGGTCCCCAACATAGCTACAATGTAGATGCATTGCAGTGTCACCTTATTGTTACGTCTAATTTACGATAACAGAAAAACGTAACAGAAAATGTGTGAAGTCAAAGATTAACAATCAAATATTTATTCACAATACTAAAATCATATACAAATTAAGTAAGGTCAATACAACAAATAAATGTGAAATATAGTCTTACTGTTCAATGCTATACCGGTGTATACTTCACAGTCCGTGTTGACATGCACAAATCAGTTTTCAGTCCGTGCCGACGTGCACAAATCACTTTTCTGTATAATGGTCAACCTTGGAGCGTTCTGGAAGATTAATGTAAATTGTATCTAGGTCAGATGATGAGGTAATGTGTTGTGTTTTCTAGAAGCTTCTTGATTGAGTATGGAATGCTTCCTAGAATGCTTCCTAGAGTATAAATAGCGCTCAGTCAGTCAGTCAGCAGGGATTTCAAACTGGCTTTTTATGTGGGTGTTATACTGTGTTACCTTTTACGCTATTGAACTGTCGGATATTGGACACTTACTGGGATTGTGAACAACTGAGCAGTGTTGGATAACCATTATACAGAAGTGTGATTTGACTTCGTCAACAAGGGCTGTAAAGTATAGACTGGTATAGCATTGAACAGTAACACTATATTTCACACATTTATTTGTTGTATTGACCTTACTTAATTTGTATATGATTTTAATATTGTGAATACATATTTGATTGTTAATCTTTGACTTCACACATTTTTCTGTTACGCTTTTCTGTTATCGTAAATTTGACGTAACAGAAATTGGGACCAACATGCATCCGAGTCTTGCCAGACTATAGAAGGCATTACTGGAACAGCGCCAAGCAGTAACATGCCGATCCTTATATACATGATTGAGAGAAGACTGTAACTGGAAATATAAACGTTAATATTATTTTTAGGCCTTCTACGGGGTTCAGATATTTCTATGTACATCGCTTCTATGCTGAATATACCATTATATACCTTTATATATTTTGTTTGTGTGAGTCTTCTTTCGAGATTGTTACCTCCCTTGGCCCCTAATCTTCAGGGGTTCCTCAGAGATAGTCAGGGCTAGTGGTAGGTCGATCTCAGTATAGATAGTTGTTTTTGTGACCTAACCAAACCTCGCATGGCGCATGTTACAGCAGTATATAGATCGACTTATATACTGGTATATGAGAAGGTGATTAAAGGAATTTTAGAATACCCATGCCTTAGCGATATGAGTGAGAGGGTGTGACATATAATCAATACATTTCCGCTAAAATACTTCAGAATGAATCCTTGCGAGACGGTAAAATTCTAACCCTCGTTATGGATTAATGATTGGAAGGGCGCGGAATACCTTCATAAAAGTAGGGCATCCCGGATAAAAATAAATCGGACTGATTTGTTTTATTCCAGATCAGTGCCTCTGTATTTCATCCCATTTTTCATATTTTGTTAGTCTGATAAACTGAAGTCAGTTCCCTGAAGCGAGGAGAACCAATGTTACCGGCACATTAACCCTATCAGGCCTGGTAGGACATTATATGGCCACACCATTACCAAACTTTCTAGCCTATCTCCGGAAAGAGAAAAAATGGAGAGCCGACAATCCGTGATTTTGTATTTTATCGTATTAGGTTCATTTTGAGCCTATTTGCATAACACCCTGAGGAAAAGATCATGGAAAAATTCAAAATGGCGGGGTATCCACGTACATGTAGGGTACCTGAAATGTGATGTATTCGTCATTGTTCTTAAAAATTCCTGATTTTCAGCAAGGCAAAATGAGCAAAAACTTTTACATCAGATTATTATTTACTATTCTATAACACTTACACCTATTACACACTAATAACCGTGCAATTATTAGACGATTTAGCACGGTTAAGAACTGTGTGACGTATGAAATCTACACCCGTCATCTTGACACGCACAGGTGTTCACTCGGGAGAATTCATTTTACAGGTTTACCATTCTGCCTAAACAATCGAATAAACAAATAGAATGGATACCCTGCAAGTAGGAACTTTAGTTTATTTTAAAGGCAGAAAATGTATAATCGCAGATATTTACAAACCAATTGGGACATACGAGTGTTACACAATAAGAAACAGATCAACAAGAGAACCAAGACGTGCTTTCAGATACGAATTATCTAGAGAAGCGGAGATCGAAGAGTTCATGAGAGACTCAGATGGTGAATCTCTTCTTGCTGTTTGCTGCTCTTTTTGCACAACACGAGTATGTCACGCTGCCAACTGAGACGTAAGGCACATTTCAACAAAGGGAAGAAAGGTTGTGAACGTTTACCATATTTTCCAATCTTTCGTGGTAATCTTTGTTGTTTGTGTGAGAAAGTCGCCCTTGCCTTAAAATATAAACTTTCCCACACCAACCGTGCGTAAAATAACCATTTAGCACGCTTACGAAAACATTATTTCTTAAATTTATTATGTAGTTTTTGCGAAGAAATCACTTAAATAAAATAATCAAAACTTCTGACCGAAAAATCGACCAAAAAATTACTTTCTTGAAAATGACGTCACTGTGGCGCTATGAAAGCGGCCATCTTGGATTGTTTGTAAATTTTCTGGTAGAGCTTGACCCAAGAGTATAGTCTGGTAAGTTTCATCCACCTAGCTGACGGAATAGGAAACATATTTAATAGGGGGAGGGGAGCAGTGGCACCTCCCGAGGCCAGACATGTCCCAGTGTGGCGTCACCTATGGACATAATGTAGATAATGTAGTGTCAGTGTATCCAAGTACTAAATTCCCACAGAATTCATTAAGTCATTCTAATCTTGTGTGGAAATGAAAATTCAAGTCGGCCTCTAGGTTGCGCCAGTTATGGGAGCGTATATATGGAATGCAATTCCGAGTGCATGCAACAAGAAATCCCCAGATCAAATTTGAAAAAAATCCCTTGAATAGTTCTAATTTTATTGCCTGGAAACAAACCTTAAAGCTGGCGCCACCTAAATGGGCATATGTAGATTGAATCCGACCCCAAACAATCCACACGCCAATTGGTTGTTGAACTAGAACGGCTAAATTACTGAAGACATTGACGCTACGACTCATTATAGGACGTTAACAAAATGTTTTTGTTATTGGAACTTGGCCGAAAGTTGATCGTACAGATAGAGTTAATCGAAATGCTCTGAATTCACTAAAGCCAATAGAACTCTGGTAATGTTGAAGGGTAACCATGAAGATTGGTTGTATTTGCTGACCAGTCAAACGTGAACGTGACGCTATCCGACTGGTTCAGTCCGACCAAACACCTTGGTGTTTTTCTGCAATTTGATGCTTTAAAAGTTTGACCAACTCTACATGACACAAGTTTGACAAAGAAGAAGATCTGGACAAATCGAGAGAGATGCTCAATAAATTTACTGAATAATATATAGCCTTGTCTCGATGATCGTTTGTTTTGAAATGAGCACGGGGGCTAATTTCTTCATTTATTCTCCCGAATGCCAATTCCACACAAATTGGATGTCGAGGAAACAACACGATTTGTTACCGCCCGAGAGGCGAGCAAAAGCTACGCAATGACAATCGGGCTAAAGAGAACAATTCATTATCATGTCCGACCATGGTCGCCTCTACAAGCCAAGAACAATTTTGTTCTTATCGGTCACGTAGTTCGCTGACCAATATAGATACTGATATCGCCATGCCCTCAAACGTGACATATCGGCTAAATAAGATATCAGGCCACTGGAGTGTGGTTTATTAGATAGCAATATCTTTAATCAATGCATTGACCTGAATTATTTTCATGAACTACGGAGATTTATTAATTTGAAGAGCAGGACAGGCTACTAGTGGTGTCGGGGATATCAGTTTGTTGTCGTATTACACAATGTTCGGACCTTCGGGATAATTTTCACACTTGGACAGAGAAAATCATTCCTGGTGAATTAGATTGACTCTGTGAATAGTCGTCCGACAATTCTTTCATTTCCAGAGGATTATCTATGTTACTGAGCCCTGAATATCAATCTACCAGCACCAGAACTTTAGCTTATTAGTAGGAAAAGCACAGGTCGTGTCACAGGTAGGGTGTAAATACCTCAACCGTTTCATGACTGGAACTGTGCTCGAAAAGGGGTGTACGACTGCCACTAGAATAAACCAGGTCCCCATGCAGCATAAAAAACGTCCCATTTTATAGCATAGCTATAATGTAGATGCATTGCAGTGTCACCTTAATTATGCATTCGAGTCTTGCCAGACTATGGAAGGCAATACTGGAACAGCGCCAAGCAGTAACATGCCGATCCTCTCCGTATACATGACGGAGAGAAGACTGTGACTGGAAATATAAACGTTAATATTATTTTTAGGCCTTCTACGGGGTTCAGATATTTCTATGTACATCGCTTCTATGCTGAATATACCATTATATACATTTATACATTTTGTTTGTGTGAGTCTTCTTTCCAGATTGTTACCTCCCTTGACTCCTAATCTTCAGGGGTTCCTCAGATATAGCCAGGGCTAGTGGCAGGTCGAATCCAGCAGAACTAGTTTTTGTGATCTAACCAAACCTCGCATGGCGCGTGTTACAGTAGTATAGATCGACATGGTATATGCGAACGGGATTAAAGGAATTTTAGAATATCCATACCTTAGCGATATGATTGAGAGGGTGTGACATATAATCGATACATTTCCGCTAAAATGCTTCAGAATGAATCCTTGCGAGAAGGTATAATTCTAACCCCGTTGTGGATTAATGATTATTGGAAGGCGCGGAATACTTTCATAAAAGCAGGGCATCCCGGATAAAAATAAATCGGACTGATTTGTTTTATTCCAGATCAGTGCCTCTGTATTTCATCCCATTTTTCATATTTTGTTAGTCTGATAAACTGAAGTCAGTTCCCTGAAGCGAGGAGAACCAATGTTACCGGCACAATAAACCTATCAGGCCAGGGAGAACATTATGGCCCCACCATTAACACACTTTATAGCCTCTCGTGACGCTATCCGACTGGTTCAGTCCGACCAAAGACCCTTGGTGTTTTCTGCAATTTGATGCTTTAAAAGTTTGACCAACTCTACATGACACAAGTTTGACAAAGAAGAAGATCTGGACAAATCGAGAGAGATGCTCAATAAATTTACTGAATAACATATAGCCTTGTCTCGAGGTTCGTTTGTTTTGAAATGAGCACGGGGGCTAATTTCTTCATTTATTCTCCCGAATGCCAATTCCATACAAATTGGATGTCGAGGAAACAACACGATTTGTTACCGCCCGAGAGGCGAGCAAAAGCTACGCAATGACAATCGGGCTAAAGGGAACAATTCATTATCATGTCCGATCGTGGTGGCTTCTACAAGCCAAAAGAATTTTTTTTCTTATCGGTCACGTAGTTCCCTGACCAATATAGATAATGATATCGCCATGCCTTTAAACGTCACCTATCGGCTAAATAAGATGTCGGGCCACTGGAGTGTGGTTTATTAGACAGCAATATCTTTAATCAATGCATTGAACTGAATTATCTTCATGTACTATGGAGATTAATTAATTTGAAGGACAGAACAGGCTACTAGTGCTGTCGGGCATATCATTTCGAGAAATTTTTCACAGTTGGACGGAGAAAATCATTTCTGGTGAATCAGATTGACTCTGTGAAGAGTCTTCGGACATTACTTGTATTTCCACAGGATTATCTATTTTGTTAGCATCAGAACTGGAGTCCTATCATTATTCATTCGAACCGAAGTAGGAGAGAAACGGCAAATCCGGTCCACTTGACCTTTAGTTAAGCAGATCAAAACATGGAGTAGTAGAGAAAGAGCAAATCTGGTCCACTTGACCTGTGGATAAATAGATGAAAACAGGAGGACATAACTGCGTAAGTAGGTCGAGTGGACCTGATTTGCTATTTCTCTACTACTAACCTAGCTATCAACGGCGAGAGCGGAGTGTTTTGTTCTCAAGTTGCCTTTTCACTTCGATTTTTCTCAGAATGACGTAAAACGCCGCATGAGGCATAGTTGTTTCGGCGTTTTGTGCCCCAAAAAGCGGGGTATAAACCTAAACCCCGATGACGTTTTATACCTCCTGCAATCACGTGATGAATTTTTCATTAGTTTAATGTGCCCGAAAGGCGTGAAGTCCTGTATGTAACCCGACACACCAAATTAAAAATGTACATATAAATGTTCGTCAACCTTTGCCAGCCCAGGGATTTCGAGTTGGTAATTGAATTTATGAGGCGTTATATGATGGCGGTGGCATGGTAATTCAATAGCATTATTATGATCTTCATCTCCCATTTGTCATGGACGTCTGTCGCATCATGGGATAGAAGTGGAATAACACATCATCAGGTTTCAGGCATATTGCCCTGTTTTTCCACAAACTCAGCTTCTGTTTTTATTGGGCACATAGCTTGAGACCACCTTGACGCACTGTACGTCACACTGCCCCCAGGTGTCTTCCATGGAGCTAAAGCCAATGGTTCTAGCATTATTATTACCGGTTCTAAAAAAATATTTATTTGAAAATCCACTATCCTGTGAGTCTCCTGTTCAGATGTTTTATTGTCACGGGGCACATAATCGTCTGATGCTTCCTCGCAGTAACTTCCTCGAAAGCAGCATATTGGCATTTTGTTATACGGGTTACGTTCCGACTATCCATGGAAGTGTTTTGCTCAGCTAATTCCTTGGAAAACTCTCTCTCGCATATCTATTATCAGTACGCATTCATCGTGCAAGATGTCGTGTCTCATTTATGAAGAGCAATTCTGAGCACGCCGCCAACCGCAGTATGAAACCTCTCATCGGCTCTCGGATATTATCGCCGTCTAGAAAAAAAAGACATCAATGACGTTGGGATGAATTGTGTTTACTAACTAGGTTTTTATAGTTTGCGCTTTTTGAAGTAGTTTCTGTGAAGTTGAAACGTCTCCTGTGAGGCATAACGTGAGAAACAGAGTTGAAGCTGGAGTCCATGCTATTCAGTCTCAAGATTTGAGACAGAGAGAGAGAGAGAAAGAGAGAGAGAGAGAGAAGTAACGTTTAACCTCGCGTTCAGCAATATTTCAGCTATATAGTGACGATCAAACAAATTTCTAGTCTATGCATGCTGACAACTCAACAATCTAAAAGTGCTCAAGACAACACATTAAAATCCTGTACATACATTAAAATTTATACATCAAACCAATTTCTCTCAAATAACCTAAACTCGAATCTTTTATACCCGAATAAAAGAAGCTGCTCGATAAAAACAATCTCTAACAATCTTAAATGTATATACCGTCAATCGAGATTTGAATATCAATGAACACTGATGTCGGAAAGTGGGCATAACAAAGGATGTTCACTTATCGACCTAATATTCAGGAGGCAGAACTAAAAAAAGCTGTAGAAATTGGGTTAGTTAAACCTCAAGAGCAGAAATGATACACTATCATTTCTTGTTCCGATAAAAATATGTTGCTATTTTGAAAACTAGATCTAACGATCAATTTTAGGTCAAAGGGTCAAATATGGTGAACACACACCTCTCAAAATCACATTTTGTTTTGGGTTGCTCCTGTAACGGGAGACACTCATCCAGCGCTTGTATTAACCTGCAAGTCCGATTCTAAAACCATATCAATTCACAGATACAAATGTATCACTGAAAGTCATTTCTGAAGAATTTCTACATATCATAATGCTGCCATCCCTGCGTCACAGGAAACTGTTGGTCGATACAGAAGAACTCTGGTGATTATACCGACAGATATCATCGAGATAGCTTTGGCTGTCACGTACGTCACAAAATACTTACCTCATCACACAACTGCAATACTCAAGTTTCGAGATGACGTAAACTGTGGAACTCTCCGAAAATTACGGCACAAATTGGTGTCTCACGTGACCTATGGCAGGGCCAGACTTCCAAGGAAGTGGTGAAAAACTTTCCCGTTGTTCATAATTCTGAAAGTATAGTACGCTACATTAAGTTTATAAACGATGAGAAAGGCACACCGGTCCAACTCCAGTGCAATTTTGCCAATGAATTAAAACCAGTAATGCAGGATCATACATTTTTATCTCACGGAATGGCATTCTGGTCCAACCAAAACCTCGATATATGGACTAAATTTATCTCCCCATGCAGAAGAGTTCCAATTTATTTTGACACTGAACTGGAACCCACTGGCAATTTCTGGAAACTGAAGGACAATCGGGAAGAACATTCTCGCAACCTCACTCCGTCTTGATAGAGTTCATATCAGAAAAAAAGTGTCACATATTCGCTTACTGAAGAGAAAACCACGCAACGATGGAATTTCTGACGAAGGAGTTAGTAGTACAGTTAAACCTGCTCGTACGACCACCTGTATGGAGCGACCCCCTGACATTAAAGATCAAAGTATATAAACGTCTGGGCTTTTTGGGACCTGTCCAGGCCTGGGGCCGAAATATCCCCCCTCCTCCCTAATTATTTTTCTTACCCCTTTAGATAGGGAGCTCAAACTTACCACACTATACCCTTGGGTCAAGCTGTACCAGAAAATGTTAAAAAAAAAAAAAAAATCCAAGATGGCCGATTTCGTCATTATCGATTCTCACTCAAATTTTCCAAATTGTTTATTTAGGCAATTTCTCCGCATAAACTGCATAATAAATTAGCAAATATTAATGTGATATGAACTAAAATAGTTTTTGCTCACTTTTCGTTGCGGAAGAGCAGAAATTGTGAAGATATATGACGAAAACATCACTTTTCTTGTACCTCACGTGGGCGTCATCTTGAATTTACCCATGATCCTCTGCTCGGGGGGTTATGCAAATAGGCTTAAAATGACCCCAATATGATAAACTATAAAGTAACAGAGTTTCAGCTCTCCATTTTGTGTCGTTCCGGAAATAGCGCAGAAAGTTTGATAGCCACCCCCCAGGTCTGGTAGGGTTAAACGACCACCTGTCTTGAGAGACTACAACTTATGTTTCCCAAGGTTGGTCTCTTGAGCTAGGTTGCCTGTATATGCGAGAAAACCTTACGTTTAAAAACCAGAAGATTGTGTTTCATCGATTCAAGATCAAATTGTCCTGTGGTAATACCGATGCGATTTCACCCAAAATTGGCTCGTGATTCTAGGATTGACGGAGATAATGAATACATACCCGGTTCTATCCACGATAGTCGCTTTTTTGATTCAGTAAATCGAGAAAATTCCAATGTTACACAGAATTCCCATACAATAGCTCTCAATTTAAGAGTATACGAGATAGATTATAGCTTCTCTCTCTTTTCTAGCTGTAATAGTTATCACTTGGCGGAGAGTGCACAATGGGTTGCCTTATCACCAAAATATTTACCTCGTTGATTTCTGTGAAAACCTTTAGAAGGGATTACCACTATAAGTCTACAGTACTTCTGGTTTATAAATTGACAACTGCATTGCTTCATCAGCGCTTCCGTGACCCCGTCACCTCCGCCCCTCCACACCCCTTTATGACTGTAGCGATTTTATTTCAATCCAGGCTAGATTGTCAAAATTCCCAGAATACCTTCCGAAGAAAGATTCCGCAGACAAACGAAGTATCATTCAGATCCTGAATCGCCTGCATAGTGTATGTCCAAGCAAACTCGCCTCTGGGTGGATTTCAATAATGCACGAGTAACTAAGTCATTGACGAACAATTCCTAGTAATATCCGCATGGTTTCAAAGGGATTTGGGCGGATTCTCTGCGAAATTTCCCGAAGAGATTTTGATGGTCTTGTACGCAAAAACAAAACCATCAGCTCTAGCCTTCACGGATTGACAACGTCCCCAAGATGAACATCCTGTACGGTGGAGATGCCAGGTTAACTGGATTGCAGAAATGACGTTGCTCCTACATTCCACTTAACCCGGCCTCTCCATCGTACATGTCGTATAGGGCGCGGTCATCTGGTGTACGTTGTCACACAGTGACCATGTGATAGCAAGCGTCAGATCCGATATTCAATATTCAGCCGTCCTCCATAAAAGAATTTCCACGTCAATAATCGAAAGACATGTCGTATGACAGTTAAAACCAATTCCAAATGTGTACATATATGAAAGAAAAATTATAAACAACGCACGATGATTTCTTACAAGAGAGGAGCCGTCAACAGTTTTCAATGCATCTATACATAATCTTCAATTCAGTTACTATTATTCTTGTCGTTTCCTGAGTATTATCTCAGTCACGCTTTGATTGTGTCTGTTCATTTCAACACCATGTAGATGTAAGATGATATTCAAACGGCCCCTAGTCCTGGATTAAGCGGAATTAGACACAGGTTACGAAACGTAGCGCCAGATATCTTCCACGATACGGTCGTATTTCGCCGATAGTGTACGATATTTATAACAGAATTTGAGAAATTTTGAGTGGATGCGTTTGGTGGTATACCCCCATAAGTTTCAGCATTAATATTCTTTGACGTTGATTAAAATCGTCGTATTCTGCATATGATCTAGAAATTGTTACCAGACGAAATATGCATATGCCGTATGCAGGTCCTTCTGGAATATTGCTGTATGTTGAAATTGTAATCGTCTCTCTTGTCGTAGAGTCGAAGTGAGATAAAGCCTTGATCATGCTTGTAGAGGTTTAGGTCCAGATATGTTGCTCCATCTGGGCTATCAGTGGTTCCCTCCGAATCCAGTGAAGGGGGTAAATATTATTCAGAGCGTTTGGTGAATGAGAAGCAACGGGCTTTGGAACGGTTATCTTTTGACAGTTTCTGCAAATAGGTGTTTTCATACGAGACCAGATATAGATCTACCAAAAGTGGTGCCCAACTTGTTCCCATCGACACTTATACGCTGTAGGTATATGATATTGCCGAATTTTACACAGATATTTTTAATGAGAAATTAAACAATTCTATAAAAAAAGAAGCATCCCAAGAATGTCTCCTTTACGTACCTTACGGCTCTGACGTTAACAAACCGATGACCAGTTTCATTGAACACCGATATTATTAATGAAATAAGGTGTTCATTGACGTCCTGATGAGGAATAGTATAGAGTCGATAAATCCCAAGGAGATAATGTCTATACGGTATATGTCCTTTGCTATCTATTTCTTCTGTAAAATTTTTGGAGCTTATAAGTATCCACATGCATTCGACATCTGAAATTTGTTAAATGACAGCACAATATTTTCCCGAAAATGATTTAACTGCTTGCAGGGCTCTTCTTAACAAAGTGGACAGAAGTTTAGTTGTAAAACTTCTGGAACCAGCTAATTATAAATCTAGGTTTGTAAGCTTTTGATAGCTTAGCTATCTAGCTTCCATTTCTTTTTTTGACCAAACGAGCTTTGGGGTTTCCTTCAGTCCATGTTTAACATAATTTGCTGACCCTGACCTTATCTGACAGACTCGTCTATTGCCGTTTAAGCAATATCCCCTGATGATCGATCGAATTAATAGTCCGGCAGATATGTAACAAAAAATGGGTCGATTGGGCACTTTGTGATAAAAGCATGAAACTTTGCATAGTGACAGAGAAACACATATTATTCATTTTTAGAGGGGGAGTCCGGCTTGAAAATCCGTAGTTGGCCGCCATCTTGGATTTCAAAATGGCCGCCATTAGAAACCATCGGCACTTCTAAGACACATAGAAGGTTAATTTAAACGGCTATACCCACATTTGCGTACCCAAGGAAGTTGATCACCACACTTTTGCTGCACCAGAAAGGATGGATTTTAAGATGGCGGCCATTTTTTTCAAAATGGCTGCCGAGAATCACTTATTTCGACGGTTATGTGACGTAGGTGAATCGATAGACAAAAATCTACTTTTGGGTGACTTAAAAGGATTTTTTGGCATCAGTAGACACTCATTCATGTAGTTTGATACCTGGAATATATAAAATTAGTCAAATTCCAGCACAATGTGGGTTAACCTTGCTGCATCATGCAGCCACATCAGCTACTACTGATAGAATGCGCTGGCTTCTGAGAATGGACACCAAACTGGCTGTCATTCATCTTTGGTATAAGTTCCCTATTCAAACTTACTATTCAAACTTAGAGAAGCTTCTCCTGAAGAACGGAGAAGAAACCAAGTCCAAATGGGACGGGTCTGAACGGCGGGTCTCTATACGCATTCCCTTCGGTTGGGAGCTCTTCCAGACCTCTACAAACATCAATAGTCCCATTGCTACTTGTATGATCAAACAGTAACTTAGTATAACCTCGTAAACAATAGCATTCTTCAACGAGGTCGACCCTGGCTCAACCTCCGACAACTCGCGGCACAGTGGACTTAGTTGAGTTAGTTGAGTATGATTAGGTCATACGTGTACATGGACTAAGATACGTTCCTTGGCGAGCATTTTATGGTTAAAAATCCCTGTTAGTACACCATCTTGGGTATCAAGCTGTTCGCCATCAGCGAACATTGAAGCCTAAAATGGATATCTGTTACAAGGCTGGTTTACACATTGCTTTGGCCGAGGAAACTGATTAAGTGACTTCTGTGCGGAACAATGCCCAGTCGGAGACGACCACCATATCATACACATGGATACTAAAATACTAACAAAACACTAAATCTGATAATCCCTTCAGTCTTCTCCAAGATATAGCCAGTGGATGTGGCATAATCAGTATCAGTTGATTCTTCCCTTGCGATATTGGGTCCAGCCGTGTCTGATCTTGGTAGGCGATGTCCTAGAAATATTCTCCCTACTCTTGGAGCTAAACGGCTGAAACTTACCACAATATGTCTGGGTTAAGCTCTTTCCATAACCTTGCCTTTCAAGATCAGATTACTATAATGCAGTTTTTGAGATCTCACCATGTCCCATGGTTAAGCTTTTTCGTGATATCTTGCAAACCTATAGTATTATGCAAGCATGTCCAGAATTTTTTCAATAGGATATGCCACTAGTCAGAGAGTTTTAGTCGCAAATTTTTGGAAAGTTCAACCGTGATGAACTGGGTTTGCCATGCATGTCAGTTGACTATGCTACCATTGCTCCATCATTGAAGGAGTTCCATTACCAGATTCATATTTATCAGTTACTCCGGAAATGGAATAAGCCCATCAGTAATCCATGTTATATTTGTTGACCACAATTTCTCTAATGATCGAACTTAGTTGTATTATAGAGATGGTTATTCACAAAGTGTCAGCTTGAAGCATTGAATAGGGATGAGGCTGGTTCCCGGGTTGCCTATCCTGCCAGCCGAGTCGCCAAAAGCGTGATTGAAATCCAAAGTTCCAGGACTGGCATACAGAACTGCAGTTCTGGTTTTTGCATCATTTGTATTCCTGATT
>JAVTVY010054751.1:0-29613 GCA_036873755.1 Hanleya hanleyi | reverse complement strand
TGCACGAATCACGTTTACCACGGCAACGGTACCCGTTCGACTACGATCCCCGGTGGGATCCACGACAACGGGGGTGGGCCTCTGAACGCCGAGCGCAAATCACCAAATAAAAAAAAAATAAAAAAAAAATAAAATAAAATAAAAAAACTATGGATCCTCGGTGGCAGCATCCTTTCACGTGTCTCATCGCTGGACCGACAGGGTCGGGAAAACACACTTCGTTCAACGTCTCATCCAACACGGGTCAGCCCTCATTTCACCTCCTCTAGCTCGCATCCTGTGGTGTTATGGCGCTTGGCAACCCGCGTACGAGGAACTGGCACGTGTCCCGGGACTCACCTTAATGGAAGGCTTACCCCCTGAGGATACGCCCAAAGACACGTTGGTGGTGGTGGACGATCTCATGACGGAAACGGGCAGTCGAATCACCCGTCTCTTTACCAAAGGAAGCCATCATCGTCGGTTGAGCATCATCTACATCGTGCAGAATCTCTTCAGTAAGAACAAAGAGCACAGGAACATTAGTTTGAATGCTCAGTATGTGGTGTTATTCAAAAACCCCAGAGACGCTTCCCAAATTACGCACCTGGCCCAACAGATGTACCCTAAAAACACCGCCTTTGTACGAGAAGCCTTTGAAGATGCTACCCAACGAGCTCACGGGTATCTACTCATCGACTTGAAACAAGACACCCCCTCACCCCTTCGATTGCGTACCCACATTTTTCCCGGAGAGGTGCAGACGGTGTACACACCCAAATAAAAGAAGAAGACAACCCACTCTAGCCGTCACTAATCATGTCTGCACGGATACGCAAGCACGCGCCGGCCCTGCGCGTATTACGCAGCGCGCCACCGGAGGTGGGCCGGGCCCTGGTGCGCGGGGCGGATCCCGACTTGGTACGGTGTTTGTGTGAAGTGGCACATAATGTGTTAAAAGGCAATGTTCCGCTCAGTCCTCTGCAGAAAGGGAAATTGCAACGGCACAAGGCGGGACTCCGAACGTTGGTGAAGAAGACGGGCAGTGTCCAGAAAAAGAAACAGGTGTTACAGCGAGGTGGATTTCTCGGCGCACTCCTCGCACCCTTAGCCGCTACTGTACTGGGACCGTTACTAGGCTCCATCTTGGGTCGCTAACGTCATGGAACATACGAAAAAAATGATGCTGGTCGAACCTCGACCGTTACAGAGTTTGCAATCACCCTATCCCGTGCCTGCCACAGTGCAACAACTGCAGTCTCTGGATGAAGAGATGAATAGTATACTCCAACGTCGACTACCCGATCACGAGAAAATTCAACTCTACCATCATACGCTGAACCGGTACCAGACGTTTATGGATCAATATAGAGGGAGTAGTAGTACACCACAACTACCCACAACGCCCACAACGCCTACACTCACACCACCACCACCACCATCCTCATCCTCTGCCTCACCTCAGCTGGAACAGGAAGTGTTGGCCAGTGTGCCTAAAGCCTTCAAGACCAAGGCGCGTTTATTGTTGGACCGGGTGAAACAGAATGCCGATATGGGTTGGAACGCTGAAGGAAAACTGCTGATTCGAAACCAAGTGGTGCCGGGATCTCATATGACCGATTTGATCAACGATATGGTACGTTCTCGCAAACACTCTAATCCACCGGGCTGGGAAGCCTTTGCTCAGGGGTTAAAAGACACACACACCCCTCAAGAATTGGTAGGAAATCGTGAACGCTGGAAGTGGATGCAAGCACCCTCTCGACTTCCCCATACCTGGGAACGTGAATGGCATCCGCAGACACCGCCCAAAACACCCTCACGGCGGGACCGTTCTTTTCACCCCTATGCGACCTCTATACCGACCACACCACCGCCACGACGATCACGACGCCGAGGTAAGGCGCCCAAGGCCTGGGAACCTTACTAAGGGAGGGTGACCCCCTATAAAAACCCGGTGCAGAAGCCAGAACAACTCAGTCGTCATGTTTTACCTGACGTTGCCCAGTAATAGTTCACTCGATGTGCTTCCTGACAACACCTTGGCCAAGTATGTCACTCAATTACCACAACCGTTACATTTACCGGGTCGGTGGGAATGTGGACTGGTAGATATTCAGTACCCTTACTCGTGGTACAACGTACGAGACCAAGAAGTATGGTACGAAGTGACGTACGAAGGCAAAGTCACCAAACTCATTCTCCCCGAAGGCCAATACGATACGCCCCAGAAGTTCATAGAGGGTCTGCTGTCCTTGTTGGAGTACAAGTCTCTACGGGAGGCCACGAATACTTCAAAACCGCTGAAAGTCTATCCCTTCAAGAATCACGTGATCTTGGATGTCAACCCACACAACGACAAGGTCTGTATCCTGCTGAGCCCTAACGTGACTGTGAAACTCAGTCCTACACTACAGCAAATGTTAGGTCTGCCTTACAGGGTGTACCCGGGGCCCACCACCGACAACGGTGACGATGTGATGGATATGAAAGTAGGCATGTACGGACTATACGTCTACTCGGACGCAGTGGACAGCCATATTGTGGGCGATGTGAACACACCTCTGTTACGGGTGGTGCCCATTAGCAAGTCGTATGGCAATCAAGTCAACCAGAGTTTCAACCATATACTCTACCTGCCCGTACGACATACCGATATCAACACGATCACGGTGGATATAAGAGATGACACGGGACGCCCGGTCGCATTCGAACGAGGGAAAGTGGTGCTGACACTTCATTTCCGACAAGCCCGTTCTCCGCACTTCGTATAATGTACGTGCCTTACCAGTGCCATACGCCCAGCTATGACGACTACTACAAGAAACAAACGGGAGGAGGCTTGCCCATCTTTAGCGGTGCACGCATGCAAAGAGGTCACGGATTGGGAAACATACTGGGCAGCATTGTGAAAACGTTCTTACCCTTGGTGACACGAGGTGTTAAAGCGGTGGGCAAACAAGCGGTACGCAGTGGATTGCGCGTGGCCGATGATGTGATGGGAGGCACAGCACCCCGACAAGCCTTGAAACGACGGGCTAAAGAAGCAGGCAGCGTCTTGATCGCCAAAGCCCTTAAAAGACAACCCCGGACACAGCGAAGAGTCATTCGACGTCCAACACACCGACGACGCACACCCCGGAGGACTAAGACCAAGAAGAAGAAGAAGAGTAGTAGGAGAGACATCTTCGCATAATGGCATTCATTCACTCCGAGTCGTGTCCGTCTACCAACAGTGAATTGGATTTGTGGACTATTCCACCCACCCAAACCAGTGTAGCCGAAGGACGTTGGGTAGAACATCGACCCCTGGCTAGCCTGACGGGGACGGGCCCTGTGGAATTTACCATTGAAAACAAAGATACAGCCTACCTGGATTTAGCCCACACCTACTTGTACGTGAAAGCCAAAATAGTGGACGCAGCCGGGGCCAACGTAGCGGACGATGCAGTAGTAGGCCCAGTGAATCTTTGGCTGCACTCCTTGTTCCAACAGGTGGATATGAGTATGAGCGATAGACTCATCAGTACGTCGACCAATACGTACCCGTACCGAGCCTACATGGAGACGCTGTTGTCGTACGGTTCAGATGCCAAAAAATCCCACTTGCAAGCCGCGCTGTACTACAAGGATACACCCGGCTCCATGAATAGCGTGCTCGCTGCCAATAATGGGTTGGTCAACCGCAAAAACTTGACAGCCGATAGCAAGTCCGTCGATATGATGGGACGACTCCACGCCGATCTGTTCCTGCAAGACCGCTACATGATGAACGGTGTATCCATCAAGATCAAGTTGATCCGTTCCACACCTGCGTTCGCCTTGATGGCCGGTGGAGCGGCCCCCAATTACAAGATCATCCTAGAAGATGCAGCCCTGTTTGTGCGTACGGTGGATTTGCAACAGGGCGTGTTGGTGAGTCACATGGAAGCCTTATCGAAAAAACCAGCCCTGTACCCCATCCGACGCGTACAGACCAAGGTGTTCTCTGTGCCAGCCGGTACGATGATGGCCAATCGTGAAAATTTATTTCTAGGGGATCTCCCTAAACGTGTTACCATAGCGTGTGTGACCAACACCGCTTTCAATGGAGCGTGGGATGAGAATCCGTTCGCCTTTCAACATTTCAACCTGAACTTTTTGGCACTGCACGTGGCTGGCCATCAAATTCCAGCCCGACCCTTACAACCGGATTTTGGTAACCAAAACTATGTGCGGAGCTACCTGAACCTGTTTACAGCCACAGGACAAAACAACCAGGACGAAGGAAATACCATCACTCGACGAGACTTTTACCGTGGGTACACGTTGTTCGCCTTCGACCTCACCCCCACCTTGGAACACGATCATCAACTGGCCTTGCTGAAGAAAGGAAACCTACGGTTGGAACTGCGTTTCGCCACCGCTCTAGCCCAGACCATTAACGTGATTTGCTACGCCGAGTTTGATAACGTCATCAGCGTGGATCAGCAAAGAAACGTGCTGTGTGACTACGCCAACTAAAATCATGGATACAGAACAGCTGATGGGCATACTCCAGCGAGATCCGAAGATCCCCTTTCGAGGTGTGTTTCCACGCAATGTGTTTCCCACCCACTCCACCACCCCAGCAGCCTACATCCTGAATACAGACCCGGGGTCTCGACCCGGTGAACATTGGGTAGCTGTGTACGTGGACACCCTAGGCCAAGGCGAATACTTTGATTCCTACGGACTTGCACCCCTACATGCCGATTTGGTGAAATTCATGGACGTCTCTACTACAATGTGGCGTTGGAATACTCAAAGATTACAAGGACCCTTGAGTAGTGTGTGCGGCCAGTACTGTGTGTTTTATCTCACTCACCGGAGTAGAGGACATTCTATGCCAACCATCGTACACATGTTTGATGATTATTGTCAAGGTTGCAGTCTACAGAAGGGCCATGGCATCTGAAATTAAACAGTAGGCAGATTTATTTTATGCTAAACAGCAACCGTGTTATTAGAGAACCCCCATAGAACTATATATTTTCTGAAAGAGTAGGCTCTTGACATAAAGCCGAAACAGATGTAAGCCTTGTTGACGAAAATCAGGGTCCCCATAACCCATACTGAACTTGCTTCAAACTTCAGGAAAATCCTCTAAAATTGGTCCAAAATGGGTAATATTCCCCCTCCACCAAAGAAAAAACTTGTTATTCAATTGTCCTGAAACTCACCGACAGTGTGCCCAGTCCAAGGACCAACAAAAATTGGCAAAGAAAATAGGGTGTCGACCACGCGGTTTTCAAGCTCGATTTTACACCGTAAAGTATGCCATGTGCTCGTAAGCTGAAAATGGCCCCAATTCACAGCCACACTTTCACACTTCCATCTGCATAGTGAGGCATGGGCCAATCCTACTGGCAAAATACCATGTACTGATTTGAAGCAAATCAACTAGTCAACTGAATGATATCACAAATATCAATAAACAAAAAGCCAACAAAAATTCTCATGGGGTCAAACCTGGCGGAATTTTAATTTCAAAGAATTTGAGGGGGACCAAAAATCCGCAACTATGGACTGAGGCCTTTACGTGAAGGGTACTTTTTGTGGATTTTTTTTTATCTACTCTTTTCAATCTATGGGTCTGTACAAGTATAATGATATATGACACTCAATGGTTGAGAGTCATATTAAGATAAAACAGAGCCACAACTTTCCCCCTACCCCATTCATATTTTGACAGTTTTTGCGACGCCATTTTGTCAGGCTGGACCGCTATGTCGAATTTGAATATATTTGACTGAAAATTTTGCATTCAGTACTAATATTGTTTTCTATTATGTTGAACACAATTCAAAACAATGATATTCACACCCAACACAGGACTGGAAGTATGAAACCAGCACAGGAGCTTGGGCTAGAAGGGGGGGGGAAGGGGTGGATAACTCTTAGCATGACAGGGGAATATCTGTTACATTGTGTATAGTTGTGCCATCTCCAATGCTGGTTTTATGGGAGGGGGTGTGGGGGTGGGGGGGTGGGGGGGGGGGTGTGGTAGGGCTGTTTAATGGTCCCAGAGGAATTATTCTGTGACACTAAAACTTCTGGGAAATTCCTGGGACAATTGACACCCCCTCCCAATAAAACACCAACATTGATGTTGGCAATTCTACACATCTTGTAACAGATATTTTCTGGCCATGCTAAGAGTTATCCCTCCCCCCCCCCTTTCCAGTCCAAGCCCCTGTGCTGGTTTCAGTCCTGTGTTGGGTGTGAATAGCATTGTTTTGAATTGTGTTCAACTTGATAGTAAACAATAGTAGTTCTGGATGTGAAATTTCGAGTCAGATATGCAAATTTAATGTTACCTGAGAAAATGCCTGTTCTGTCATATAGGTTGCAGTCTACAGAAGGGCCATGGCATCTGAAATTAAACAGTAGGCAGATTTATTTTATGCTAAACAGCAACCGTGTTATTAGAGAACCCCCATAGAACTATATATTTTCTGAAAGAGTAGGCTCTTGACATAAAGCCGAAACAGATGTAAGCCTTGTTGACGAAAATCAGGGTCCCCATAACCCATACTGAACTTGCTTCAAACTTCAGGAAAATCCTCTAAAATTGGTCCAAAATGGGTAATATTCCCCCTCCACCAAAGAAAAAACTTGTTATTCAATTGTCCTGAAACTCACCGACAGTGTGCCCAGTCCAAGGACCAACAAAAATTGGCAAAGAAAATAGGGTGTCGACCACGCGGTTTTCAAGCTCGATTTTACACCGTAAAGTATGCCATGTGCTCGTAAGCTGAAAATGGCCCCAATTCACAGCCACACTTTCACACTTCCATCTGCATAGTGAGGCATGGGCCAATCCTACTGGCAAAATACCATGTACTGATTTGAAGCAAATCAACTAGTCAACTGAATGATATCACAAATATCAATAAACAAAAAGCCAACAAAAATTCTCATGGGGTCAAACCTGGCGGAATTTTAATTTCAAAGAATTTGAGGGGGACCAAAAATCCGCAACTATGGACTGAGGCCCAAGCCGAAGACCGTGATGTCCTCGTCTATGACTGGACGGCCTCTCGTTTTAATGTGCATGCTCCATTTCTCTGGTTAACTTAAAATGCACTGCGCGCAGGCCACTTGTTTTTTTATTATCACGTTATTGTTATGACGTTGTTGTTCTGACGTTCATTGATGTTGAATAAAATTGATGAAAAAACACAAAAAATGATGGGGGTTTGACTTATTTTTTTGATTTAAGAATGTATAGAATAGGTACAAATAGAATAGTAGTGGTAGGATTAAGGTACAAAAAAAGTTCTGTCAGGAGTAGGATTCGAACCTACGTACGGCAATGCCGACCAGCACTTAATACCGGCGCCTTAGACCACTCGGCCATCCTGACTTTTACAGTTTTTTAACTGGTGTATCAACAGTTATAGTTCGACATTGTTCACAAGTCCAAGTAAGTGGTGCTCACACCATCGGCCAACACTTTCCGTTCCGGGTAAAAGAAAGTAAAGGCGTCTCGTTGCTGAATGTACGTCCGCATCTGGTGATCCACCACCCGAAATCCTCGGTTAGTGCCACTCGCACTGGCCTGGCTTTGCAGCACGTTCAAGTACAAGGCTTTGTCGATGTTGGGATCGCGCCGGCTCACCCCTTTGCAGCTAAACTTATTTTCGTCTCCTCCGTAACAGTAATACGTCTTGGAGGAGAGCCCAATCATAGCATCCCCACTCCACTCCAGCTTGAACAGGCCCGGCGTACGCTTATCGTACTGGTAATGGTCACGTCGAGGTAGCCACTGGTCCCGTTCCGCTTCATACTGGGTACGTAACTCCGGTTTCACCAGGGACTCCCAATCCGCATTAGAGACGGCCATGTAGGCCGAGTCCGTATCCATCTCCATGAGTTGCCAGTCTGATGGATTAAAATACACACCCATGAAATCATACAGAAATTGCAGCATCCTCAGCTTGGCCACCTGGTATACCATACATCCAATCTGCAGGGGTAGGTTGTAACGGATAGTCTTCTTGGCTGAAGTGACTTCATAGGTGTCGTCATCGATGACCTCCACGGACCGAAACAGAGGAGAATTCACTTTTTTGCGGGCTTGGGCAGTAGTACAAATGTTCACGTTGACGTGCTTATCCTGGTTCGTGACCGTTTTTCCATAATAACCATTGCCCGTCAACTTCCAACATTCACCGATGATGGCCTCACTCGGGTCTTGGTCACCTTGACGACGGGCCGACGTCACGATGTCGGCATTCTCCGCAAAACAAGCGTCGGGTACGTACTGTATCACTTGGTATATTTGGGTAATTTCCAAACCGTGGCTCATGTACCACTGCAGTAAGGGAGTGCCCAGCAAGATTTTCTCGGCCCACATACTACCAATCAACATCCGTCGAGGTTGAGGCAAACACTCGTGTTGCTCCGCATAGGCCCTCATGGTGTCCCCAATATCATCGCGACCCACCAGCGTGTTCTTAAAGATGGGAGGGCACTGGGCGAAGAGAGGCTTGAGAGTGTCGGGAACATGCAAATCACATTCGACAAAGCCGTAGAGGTCCCCCGAACGAATGGCGTCGAACATCTGTGGCAGACTCAGGAGTCGCCGACGACTCAAGGGGTACTCGCGCTCTTTTAGGAAACGTCGTAAATGGGGCAGGGCCTGGCACATCGTGTGAAATTCACACTCCCACATTTCAATAAGATGGTATCCTCTCTCTTTCACATAATCACCGTTCTCCACCACTTCTTCCCGTAATTCTTCCGGTGTTTTTCCACGTCGTTCGTTGAAGCGTCCAGCGCTGAAATGGCATTCGTGGCCGTGCCAATAGCAACCGTAAAATTGGAATACGGTGGGTGTCCTACCCACCAGGGCAAACCCATCGACGGGGAGTCGACGATCTCCTATCCGCTCCTCTGTGGCGTTGGTCTGGTGTCGTATATAAATTGCCCGTCGATAGGCTTCCCAATCCAACCACTGATCAGCCAGATGCTTGTAGGGTGTACGTTGCGGTGTAAAATGCCCACCTTCCGCCAACCAACGTGTATAATGGCCACTGGGCATAGGTTGGGCCAGCGACCACAGGTACAAGGCATTGGCATCGAAACCGATGATCTTAGCACAGGGTTTTCCACTGGGGAGAGTTGTGACGTCCTTCTCGTGGTAACGGTGAAAAATAAGACTCGGTCCGCCGACAATGTTGTGCTTTAGACAATCATGCATGTCTGCATCTTTTTGCTGTATCAGCGGGAAGTACGTAGGACACTCTTGAAAAAGATGGCGAAGCGCCAGACCCGGTAAACTCAAGCACTCCTTGAAGATATCGACGTGCATCTGGCGACGAAAGAGTTGAACCATTTTCTCGGCCGCTTCCAGGAAAGGAACCACATCTAGGTTATTATACCATATCAGGAAATCTCGCAAGGTCTGCATATGTTGATCGTTCCATACCTGCTGTAGTTCCCGGTACGTGTCTTCGGGACATTCCACTTGCTTCAAATCATCAAAGAAGGCGTCCCGGGGTGGCAACTGTGTTTCCTGCAAACGGTCGAGCGTTGATATATACGTGTAAGGGAACCTCCCTTTGGTTTGTGCACAGTTATACGCCTTGACCCACTGATCATAGCTACAATTAGGAGCTAAGTAGTTCCGTACATCCAGGAAATGCAGTGATGTGGTAGTGAGGGCCATATGATTATTGATCTTCTTGATGATGGACTTAATGGTATTGGCCTGGGCCAAGTAGGGGTAAAGAAATTCCTTCACCATGTTCAAATCATAGCGTCCCGAGTTGAAACCTAGCACCGGTAACTGACCTAGATATTGTAGGAAGCGCACTTTCAATTTCTCCGCATACGGTTTCGGTAAAGGCACATCCTGCGACTGCAGGGGCTGCGACTCGGGCTCCGACTCGGACTCGGACTCTTCATCGTCACTAAACGCTACACCCGGTATAGGAATGCGATCGTCCAGCTGGTCCAGTACGTCCTGGAACTTGGACACCAATAGTTCTGTACTAGCCGCACTGACTTCCTCTAAATACTCCATCATGCGGGTGATCAACTCATGGGAATCCTCCGTGGACACGAAACACACCGGTGCAGCGTCATAGCCAGGTACGTTGCTGGAAATACTCACACTCAGAGGAATATGGCGCTGCGTCCACTGCGTTTTCGCTGAAAACATGTCCATGGGCTCCAACAGGGCCTCAAAATCGTAACACGCCCGTTAGGGAAAATAACGATCCGCCTCCGGTATGATAAGACCCTCATCGGCCAGTTCCTGGAAAATAGTAGGCGTATTATGATACACACCACCCGGATATACTCGCTTGACACTGTTGTCACAGATTTTCTCGTGGCGATGTAAGTTGAAGGAACGGTGAAACACCCGATGGCATTGAGCACAACTGAAAGACTGAGCGTACTGGCTCATATTGTAGATCAGCGAAAAATGACTCACGCCATTGTCGTCGAACACATTGACTTTCATCGTAGAAGCATACCGTTCTGTTGAACGACGAACCAATTCAGCCACAAATGTATCCTCCTCGCATCGTAATCGGTATACAAAGATATTGATGTTGAACAGTGTTTCCACGTCATCCAAATTCTTGAACGGAACTCCACGGAAGTGCCGCTTATCCAAGTCTTGCTGCTGTAAATACTGTTCCCAATAGTCATTGGCCACTCTGTCACAACCCGTGGGATTACACTCGTCCACATGCACGGCCAAACACCGAAACAGACATTTCCGGTCTTTGTAGGGCCCATGTGTCCCTACTGTTAATGCATACAGACCTTTTCGATGAAACAACCACGGGGGTAGTAGTACAGGAGCACCGATAGGATGATCTCTCATTTTCGTGACGAAAAATGTGACGTTGGTCACCATTTCCACAAGCCATTGGGTATTGGGGCGTTGCAACCGGGCCCATTCCAATGGATCCAACGTAGTCAGTTGGTCGATGAGTGGCTCCAGAGAAATCGCATCCGTCACCGTGAACGGCTGATCAAACACATAGGTATTATTGCTGGGATAATAATACCGCACCTGGTCCGTCTCCTTGTGCCGTAAAATGTACCCGAATGTCATATTCAACTTGAACGCTGTCACCTGATCTGTGAAAATATTCTCGACATAGGTAGACAAATACGTGAGGTCCTGCAATCGAAAGTTATACAAGTCCAATAGACGACGGTCACGGTGAAAACAATGGCGTATGGTAGCCCAGTGACGTCGATAAATGTGCCTGACACGTTCGTCTTCAGGCAAGACTTCAACCGGAGGTGCTGCTGGGTCCCAGGGAAAATCTTCTCCACGTCTCATGCTTTCGTCTCATACAAGCGGATAGGCAAGCAGGCAGGCAGACAGGCAGGCAGGCAGACAGGCTGGTCAGGTCAATCAGGCAGGTAGGCTGGTGAGGTCAATCAGGCAGGTAGTGCAATGAATACACCCCACCCCTAAAAATCGCCTGCTTTTATACGTTTTTCTACAATCCGCCATCTTAAACCCACCACCCACCACCACCAGCCGCCATCTTAAACCCACCACCCACCACCACCAGCCGCCATCTTAAACCCACCACCCACCACCACCAGCCGCCATCTTAAACCCACCACCCACCACCACCACCAGCCGCCATCTTAAACCCACCACCCACCACCACCAGCCGCCATCTTAAACCCACCACCCACCACCACCAGCCGCCATCTTAAACCCACCACCCACCACCACCACCAGCCGCCATCTTAAACCCACCACCCACCACCACCACCAGCCGCCATCTTAAACCCACCACCCACCACCACCACCACCTCCCACATTGACCCTTCTGACAGAATACTCGCTTCTGATTGGCTGTCGCGTGACGTCACAGAGGTCATATGCAAATTTCTGAGGTCAATGCGAACTCAAATGCTCGCTATATACTACTAATGATATGAGATTTTACAAAGTTGGTTCCGAGCTTCAGGCTCCTTCCCCCTCTTTCGATTTAGCGGGAAATGCACACGAGGCTGGAGTCGCCAAATCCACCACCCCATTGCATGCAGCTGTTGAGAGTACAAAATAGACATCGCGACTTTAAACACCAATTACAACTTATTTACAAGTTTAACCAGGAAATAGATGTAAACTAGTGTATACATATGGCTGTGTAAACACTTTCCTCAGCTCACAGTACAAAGAGTTGTGTTATGAGATAGAATCAGAGGATTAGATATGGTGACAGCTATATACAGTGTGTACTAAAGGACTTGTTAATTCAGCTCATCTGATAAAGTATACATGGTAGAAATATAAGTGTATTAACGCTATCTGGCCTGGGCGATTTGGGATGTACCGCAGAATGGAGAGGGGCAGAAAGTGCCCCCCCTATATTTTTTCGTTATACCTAAGGTTCCTTTTTATTTCCAAAAAAAAACGAGGATGCCTCCATCTCAAGAAAATCCAACGGTGCGTATAGCGCAAAAAACCCTGATTGAGGATTTCGAAAATCAGTTCACTTCCCATTTGCTCACGTGACCATATGTCTAAGTTGTTACAAGTTTACTCATTGGTCAAAAACATTCTTGATAAGACATCGAGTTATTTACGACTTACGACTAAATTAATGTGTACCATGGTATATATTATTTACAGATATCATAGAAATACGAATTGTGGCAGGCTTGGCGATTTTGTACCATGGTATAAAATAATTATAGGCATCTTGAAAATACGAATTATGGCAGGCTTGGCATTTTATACCATGGTACAAAATATTTACAGGCACCCTATAATTATTTTATACCATGGTATAAAATGACGACTTGTGGCAGGGTTGGCCAACCATATATTTCCTCGGCTGAAAATAACACATTTCTTATCAGAATACGGTGTGATGAAGTCATAGATCTATAAATATTCCGTGATCCATATTAGGAGCGCGACTGTACATGACTTCCTCAAAATTCAAATTGAATGGCTATTCGAAGGATACCAACATTTCCCATTTGAAAATCTATATAACCACCACTTGCCATATTTGGAAATTAAACAGACAAAGAAAATCCTCGCTACAAGATGTTGGCAAGCTCATAGTTTATCATATATAAACGTGCGTTTATGGTTTGAGCAATTTATCCCATTCAATATAGGTCATGGTAAATGACGGAACGTTAGTGTAGTATTTAACTTGAAATGTGAAGATGTGTATCTAAGTGTCACTGTGGAAAAGTGTGTTGGTAAGGTGACAGTCTCTCCTATCAGTAGTGGTACTGATTGGTAGAGTGGCTTTGCCTCTGCACAATTTTGACATTTTAAGTCATCGTCTATCTCCAAATTAAAACTCACTCATCAAATAGGTGTTTCATAAAGTGCAGCCTTAATGTAATCTATGCATTCATAATCGTATAACTATAAATGATTGATATGTAGCTTCCAGGGAAGGCGAAAGATAATGGCTGATCCTACAGGTCATTTCATGGGAAGCTTGTAGTTAGCCAGCGACATTGGAACCGAAAACACTTTTGTTTTATGGAAGTTAGCAACACCTGCACCAAATATGATATGATGGCATGGAAAATTACTGCGTTCAAACACTACCGTCCAGAAATTAGAAGGTGGGTTAAAAAGTTATTAAATATGTGGGCAAGACCTGACCTATATATAATATGATTTTATGGAAAATTACTGCACTTCAAAACCAATTTACATTAATCAGAAGATGAGTTAAAAAAAATAGATTAAGTATGATGACGACAGCGAAATTAATTTTAATGTTTTTTTTTAATAAAAACGGAAGATGGGACAGAAGGGAGGGGATCTGTTCTAGCTGAGAACACACACGCTACACGGGTAAATACTCTTTATATTACCAGAAGTCCATAAAACTAGAAGTGTCCAACGATCACTTAGACGAGGTAGACTGCAATGGCCACCGTCAGCCTTCCTACAGCGCTTCATATGACGTAAGATATCAAATCTGCGCAATGCAATCTCCAAAATTTCCACTTTGCACCAATCGGTTTGCAGTCGTTATTAGTCGGCAGCTGAATTACCGAAATTTGAACTGAGAAATCATGGGAATTATCTGGCGCACGCAGTCTGGCCGTACGCTACGATACGGTGACCCAGTTAAATATTGCCAATTTGCCGTTAGATCCAAACTTCTGCCCAACGTGGGCCTGCCTGTACTTTCAACTCCTGTTGTCTTCTTTTACACAATAAATCGTTAATTAAATTATCATCGAGTATAGTCGTAGTTCATTCATTCTGGGGACCCAGGTCTGTAGTACCTTATAGACTGTTCATTTATTTGCTTTACTTCTAAACTGATGGCCTCCTACCGGGCGGGCATAATATTACTATATATGTCTATTTTAATTATTTATTGTGCATCTAAAATCCCAAAATTCATAATCTATCATGTTCCTCCGAACTACAGACATTTGGTGATTCGAATGGCTTTATGTCTTCACAATATATGAATATTGAATCAGTTTGAGTTTGAATCAGGTCGAATTCAAAGGAATGTTCTGACCCACTCGTCAGAAGCCTCAATTTTCCGCGGTAAGCGTGGGAGGTCATTATATGACGTAACCATCTCTAGCGATCAATGAACATTCAATTTTCTTACAACCGAAGTTCAAAATACCACAGAAATATCACGTGAAGAACAAGCCTCATTATATGTAATGGCTAGACCCAGAGAGAAAACGAAAGGGAAAAGCTGTTGCGCTCGTGACGATGAGTTCATTCAGTTCGGCTTCCCCAAATCTGTTCATTTGTTTAATTAATTAAATGTATCAACTTAGGTTACACTTCGTTGAATAAATATTATTGATGGCGGGAGGTTTGCATCAGGAGTGTAAGAAGAACGAATGTCCATAGAATGCCGCATCTAACAATTCAGCTGAGTGCTTATTTTCATTTGAATAGACTTCCTGGATAAATCTAGAGGGATATATTAATTAATTATTATTGTTACCAGTGTTCGTAACTAAGAGTCAAAAGATATTTTGTTTCCTTGGAAGTACAAATAAATCAACCCAACATCGCCATAGGCGAGCTGCGATTTTGATGATTTTCAATGATATGTCGTGTCACGGCTTCTCACAAAACTCCCATGATTCATTGCGCCATCTTCGGTGGTTCCACTCGGGATGCTGGAGTTGCATTCGCGGCTGTTTCAGTCTCCCCTGGCAGGTATTGTATCCCCTGGCAGGTACGGATAGCATGCTGTCGATGATACTGAATACATCCTTGGACACTTCTAGTTTTATGGACTTCTGATATTACAGAAGCGTCTTGGCGCAATGATGAAAAAAAATCTAAACCGGTATCTCGTAATTACGCGTTAGCTATCTCGTAATTACTCGTTAGCTATCTCGTAATTACGCGTTAGTATCTTACGACATAGCTATAGAGAGTAGTATAGAGAGTGAACATGTCTTAGTATAGCAGGAGATGGTGGGTGGTAACGTCACTTCCGGCGACGACGTTGCGTTCCGCGATGACGTCATTTCTTGTTCGAGAAGTAGTATAGAAAGTGGTGGCACGATGCACGCCCTAAGTGGGACACGTGGTCCACGGACTAGTAGGGCAAAGGTCAATTCATAATGACGGCTCAAGGTCAAAGGTCTAGCCAATGAGTATTAGAGAAAGGGCAAATGAGGCCGAGTAGAAGGTAGATAAATGAGGCCGAGTAGAGGGTAGATAAATGAGGCCGAGTAGAGGGTAGATCAGGAGCTGCGTGAATGACAGACAACCAATGAGGTTAAAAACATGAGTTGCAATAAACGGAAGCCTTGGAGCCTGGCATTCCGCACTTTGTTGTTAAGCCTTGGAGCCTGGCATTCCGCACTTTGTTGTTAAGCCTTGGAGCCTGGCATTCCGCACTTTATTGTTAAGCCTTGGAGCCTGGCATTCCGCACTTTGTTGTTAAGCCTTGGAGCCTGGCATTCCGCACTTTGTTGTTAAGCCTTGGAGCCTGGCATTCCGCACTTTGTTGTTAAGCCTTGGAGCCTGGCATTCCGCACTTTGTTGTTAAGCCTTGGAGCCTGGCATTCCGCACTTTGTTGTTCGATGCCGAAAATAGACCATGGTTCGTCTCGTTTGTCACGAACTGACGCAAAACTTTCAACCCAAATCAGTTATATTCCAAATCAAGAGCATAATTATACGATTAGTTTGAGGCATAAGAACATTTCGTATTAAAAACTCTGAACGCGAGCGTTCCCTTTCAATCATTTCCAACATTTCCAGAAATATCCCTAAAAAGTAGCAAAATTGGTCATATTTCGGTTGATTTCCAAAAAAATCCGTAGCAGCGATTTCAATAAAACATATCTTTTGTATTGCCCGCACCGGTGCCAAGATTAAATGAAGAAAACCTTAGGGACGAGACCAGTTACCAGTGGGACGAGAAATATGGTAGTCTCACTAAACGGGAGCCCTGAAGCCAGACAATCGCACTAGAGTGTAATGGGCCGATTGAGCACGCGTAAAAGATGGCGGCCTACCAGACAGATCTGTAGATGAGGTATCCCGCTGGTTGTTTAAATTGACCAATAAGGATTCAAGATTTCTTCAGTTCTGAATGATTTCGCATTCTAACATCTTTCAGCACATATCCTTTACGATTGCCGCAAAGCGTCAAAAATGCTTAACGCTTCAGAACTTCAGGTCCACCCCGGCCTTCTCTATTTCTAGGACCTGAACCCCTGCTATACCTAGATATTTTGCACTCTATGCTAATCTCTATAGCGAAGTCGTAATTACGAGATAGCTAACGAGTAATTACGAGATACTAACGCTTAATTACGTGGTAGATAACGCGTAATTACGAGATACCTGTTAAGAATTTCTTTTTCAACATGACCCCTTGACGCTTCCGTAATATATCATAGACCATATAAAATTGCAGTACCTGGTGTAGCGTACACGTACCCTGAGGCTATATATTAATAACTAGCCATGGTCTAAAATGTGCTTCTCTCTGTTATGAATATACATAAGACACAATCGAAGCGTGAAGCAAAGTCGACAATGAAACCTATACAATTTTGGTTTTATAAAAGTTAGCAAGACCTGACCTACATATAATACGATGTCATGGAAAATTACTACATTTCAAACACCACTGTACAGAATAGCTGTTAAATCCGATAAATATAATAAGATTTCATGGAAAATTACTGTGTTTCAAAAACCAATTTAAATGAATTAGAAGATGGATTAAAACGCTGTTAGATTAAGTGTGATAGAGACAGCGACATTAATTTTAACTACTTAATTTTATCAAGAAATTTTACACAAAAGAGAAACATGCAAAAAACTGAAGATGAAAGAGGAAGGAGCTGTTCTAGCCGAGAAGGAACACGCTACGCGGTCAAATACTCTAGACCATATAAAATCAGTGCAGAATCTGGGGTAGCGTACATGTACGGTAGTAGTAGTTAAAGTGGACCTTCGCTTCTATTAGGGGCAGGTAACTCTTGTTTGCTCCTTTTGTGGCGGGTTAGCGGCGAGGTCAAAGTCACTGAGTGCACTTCCGGTCATTTTCGAGGGCAAAGTTTCATATGGTGTCTTAGCCCATTAAGAACTTTATTTCAATAGCTATACTCACATTTTTAGGACAGGGGTAAATCTTCAAATGCTGGCGCACAGGCATGCTTTAATGGCAGCAATTTTGGGTTTCAAGTTGGCCACCATCTACAGTCTATTCTTGTCAATATCTCATTGATCTGAATGAGTCAGGAACTTTGTTTCAGTGGTTACATCAATAATTACAGAATCAATGAATCAGATAGTGCCACAATATTTTGTAATATATTCCACCAGAAATTTACTTCGTTGATTTGACTATGAAGGTGATATTTTCCATGCTGCAAACTACACATTTGGCTACACAAAACGCCCAATTTGGGGCTGTATTTGTGTTATACATTCTAAAGCAGATTGGGGGAGTAAAACTGTGTTCTAGTAAGAGACCTGGAATTAGGATTTTTCACTTGTGTTGAAAACCGGGCCTCCCTCTTATCCTTAAATGCACATACTTGTACTGTTCAAGAATAAACTTGTATCAACTCAGTTCCGCTTCACTGATTCCTCAGGTCCCTGAAATGCAGGACCGGAATTATTCTCAATGATGACGGATTTCGAAATCCTTGGAATTTGAAATTGTATGACCGGACTATTTGAAATTAATCCTTGAATAGTTTGGAAGTGTGTTTAATGACTACCAAACGTCCATTATTTCTGACATACAGAATGTGAACAAGTTCATTGGACGATTCGATACAATCGCCATTCTAACTTCATTTACCCGTCGTTCATCAGTCATTTCTCTCCTGTCCATATAGTCTTCAGGGATCGTGAACGTTGATCCGTTGGTTCTTCCTTTCGCCCATTGTTATAAGCTTCTTACCTCAGAAAGGCATGTTTGGATTTACCTTAGTAGTAGGTTATACACATTTCGAGTGGGGTTGGTGTCAGTGCGCATGCGCGAGAACAAAAAATGGGGCGGTATTGGGGCGGTGTGCGCAGGAGTGTTGTGCGCAGGTATGACGTCACTTCCGGTCTGGATGAATGGGGCGTGACCTTGGGGGCATGTATTTCTCCGCGGTGATGCGGTCTGGCGGCGATGCGGTCTGGCGGTGATGCGATCTGCCTCCGCGGACCGAAAGTAGCCCCAAAGCCGTGAGTTTTCGTGAGAATGTTCGGCAATCTGTAGGGACCGCTAGTGGACCGATTGGGTCGAGTGAGGTATCAATATGAAGCATACGTGAGGGAGTATCCAACGGGCTGGGTGTGACGTGGAACTGACGTCATTCTACGCATGCGCAGTAGAGAAAGAGTATGGAAATGGACGTTTTGGGGTCTAGGTGGGCCACTAGTGGGCCGATTGGGTCGTATGAGTATCAATGTGAAGCAGTCGTGAGGGAGCATCCACCTGGGCTAGTGTATCGTTCGTTGTCCATATTCTGCGCATGCGCAGACAGGGAACTGTGAGAAAAGGGTACGGGAATAGACGTTTTGGGGTTTAGGTGAGCCACGAGTGGGCCGATTGGATCGAGTGAGGTATCAATGTAAAGCATACGTGAGGGAGTATCCAACGGGCTGGGTGTGACGTGGAACTGACGTCATTATGCGCATGCGCAATAGAGAAAGTGTATGGAAATAGACGTTCTGGGGATTAGGTGGGCCACTAATGGGTTGATGGAGTCGTATGAGGTATCAATGTGAAGCATTCGTGAGGGATGGGCATGTATTCTTCCGCGGTGATGCGGTCTGGTGGTGATGCGGTCGCGGGAATAAGCTTCCGCGGAGAAAAAGTAGTCCCCAGACTTCAAATACGCTGCATGGTCCGATTGGGTCGAGTGAGGTATCAATGCGAAGCATTCGTGAAGGCGCATCTACCGGGCTGGGTGTGGGGTTGAAAAATTGTCATTCTGCTCATACGCGGTAGACAAAGGTTATGGAAATAGACGTTTTGGGGTCTAGGTGGGCCACTAATGGGCCGATGGAGTTGAGTAAGGTATCAATGTGAAGCATATGTGAGGGAGCATCCACCTGGTCTAGTGTCTGGGCCGTTGTCAACATTCTGCGCATGCGCAGAATGGGAATTGTGGGAAAAGGATGTGGAAATAGACGTTTTTGGGTCTAGGTGAGCCCCTAATGATCCTATGGTGTCGTATGAGGTCTTATTTTGAAGCAGTCGTGAGGGAGCATCCGCCTGGGCTAGTGTATCGTTCGTTGTCAATAGTCTGCGCATGCGCAGACAGGGAATTGTGGGAAAAGGGTATGGAAATAGACGTTTTGGGATCTAGGCGAGCCACTAATGGGCCGATGGAGTCGTATGAGGTATCAATGTGAAGCATATGTGAGGGAGCATCTACCTGGACTAGTGTGTCGTCTGTTGTCAACATTCTGCGCATGCGCAGACAGGGAATTGTGGGAAAAGGGTATGGACATAGACGTGTTGGGGTCTATGTGGGCCACTAATGGTCCTATGGAATCGAGTGAGGTATCAATGTGAAGCAGTCGTGAGGGAGCATCCGACGGGGTGGGTAAGACGCGGATCCGGAGCGAAATGGTGAAATTTTTGGAAAAGTATTGGGTAGGTCTGTATATAGGCTCATATTGTCTCATACTGGCTATATGGGGGGAGGGGTGGTCAATTTTTGTTTTGTGGGTTTTACTATGGGTTGTGGGGTCTTGTTTTTCACGTCTCGTCATTTAGAACACGATGGGAAGGGTCCCGGAGCGAAACGGTGAATTTTTTCTAAAAGTACCGGGTAGGTTTGTATATAGCCCCATATAGCTCCATACTGGCTATATGGAGGGAGGGGTAGTCAATTTTTATCGTGGGCTTTACTATGGCTTGTGGGGTCTCGTTTTTCTCGTCTCGCCAAGAAAATCACAATGGGAAGGGTCCCGGAGCGAAGCGGTGAAATTTTTGGAAAAGTACCGGGTAGGTCTGTATATAGGCCCATATAGCTCCATACTGGCTATAGAGGGGAGGGGTGGTCAAATTTTTTGGTGGGTTTTACTATGGGTTGTGGGGTCTTGTTTTTCACGTCTCGTCATTTAGAACACGATGGGCAGGGCCCCGGAGCGAAACGGTGAAATTTTCGGAAAAGTACTGGGTAGGCCTGTATATAGCCCCATATAAGCTCCATACTGGCTATGGGGGTATAGGCCCAACCTGGGAAATTCACAGACGTTCATTGTGGTATGGGTTGTTTGGACTTGTTTTTCACGTCTCGTCATTTAGAACACGATGGGAAGGGTCTCGGAGCGAAACGGTGAAATTTTGGAAAAGTACCATATAGCCCATATAGTCCCATACTGGCTATATGGGGGTATAGGTCCAACCTGGGAAATTCACACGCGTTCATTGTGATATGGGTTGTTTGGATTTGTTTTTCTCGTCTCGTCATTTAGAACACGATGGGAAGGGTCCCCGAGCGAAACGGTGAAATTTTTGGAAAAGTTCACCGAGGCCTGGGTAAGCCCATAGGCCTATACTGCATGGCTACGGGGTATAGGTCCATACGGGGTGGACGTTTTGGGGTCTAGGTGAGCCCCTAATGATCCTATGGTGTCGTATGAGGTCTTATTTTGAAGCTCTCGTAGAGGAGCATCCGACTAGACTAATGGTTCGTCCGTTTTCTATAGTCTGCGCATGCGCAGTCTGGCCGTAGTATAGAAAGCAAGCATTTGGGGGGGTATGTGGGCGTGTGCTTGGGTAGAGATGGACCGCTATGGGTCCGAATGGGTCGTGCAAGGTGTCAAAGTGAAGCTTGTGTGGGGTAAAGTCAGAATGGCGTATTTTTAAGTGCAAGTCGCGTTAATCTGCGTCATTTTGGGGCAGTACAGGAAGGTATTTGGGGTAGAGATGGACCTCGGGGTGTAGACCCCGATTTGGGGGCTGTCCACAGCATCTGTGACGTCATCGGTGACGTCATCAGTACGAGTAATAGCGAAAGTGGGTATTTTTGTGCAGCGAAGGAAGGTATTTGGGGTAGAGATGGACCATCTTTGGTCCGAATGTGTCTAGGGAAGTGTCATCGTGTAGCTCTCGGGTTGTAGACCCCGATTTGAGGGCTTTCCACAGCATCTGTGACGTAATTGGTGACGTCATCAGTACGAGTAGTAGCGAAAGTGGGCATTTTGGGGCAGTGAAGGATGGTATTTGGTGTAGAGATGGACCATCCTTGGTCCGAATGCGTCGTGGGAGGTGTCATGTTGTAGCTCTCGGGGTGTACACCCCGATTTGAGGCATGTCCGCAGCATCTGTGACGTCATCGGTGACGTCATCAGTACGAGTAGTAGCGAAAGCGGGTATTCTGGGGCAGTGAAGGAAGGTATTTGGTGTAGACATGGACCATCAATGCTTCAACGCCCTGGTGAAATACAGAAATACAAGATGGCGGTAATGGTCATGTTGGCTGAAATTCGCAGCTGAATTTCCGCAGACGTTCCGCTCTATCGGAACCTCAAATGCTGCCATATATTCGCATAAATGCCGAATAAGAGGACACAGACATCCGGTAAGGCGAAGAACGACGCAAATCCAGCTTATTTACTGAGAAGTTCTCGACAAATAGCAACGGCGCAAACTGACATTGTAGTTCACCCGATCTCCGAGCCAGGACAAAGACCTGCGGAAAATAAAATGGCGGAGCCTGAATTTGGTAGTGATATCTCCAACACCTTGAAACAAATTTTATCGGGACAGGATGATCTGAAGAAGCAAATGGACAATCTCGCTTCATCGCTGAAGAACGATATCAAAGGTGTGGAAAATGCGGTCCGCGATTTAAGCAAACAAGTGGACTCCCATTCCGAAACGCTCCAATTTCATGCGGACGAAATTGACAGGCTGAAATCTACAGATATCCCTCAAACAAAGGCCCAACTATTGGCACAGATAAATGCACTTTACGGAAAGGTAACTGTCGGAGATTCACGATAGAAAACGTAACCTCCGAATCTATGGTATTCCGCAAGAAAATGTCCGAGAAAATATTGAAAAAGTACTCCGAGATTTTCTTACCCAGGACTTGAAATTAGACCCAGATGTTGTGGAAGAAATGGATTTTGTATCCTGCCACAGATTGCCCAGGCGACCCGAACATAAAACTAGAAATGGCAAAACTGAGTCTGAGCCCCCTCCTGCAATAATAGTTCGACTGCAAAAGGACACGGACAAGGACACGATTTTGTTGGACACCTCCACTCTACGAAAAACTCGTAAGACGATACGAACAGATCTCCCTCCATGTATGATGATTATACGTGGACAGATGTCAGAAATCGCATATCAACATCGACAGTCCCTGAAATGTCAAACTCGTATCCGGCGACAAGGAACCGAAATAATTCTGGAGACGAGAACTGGACCTAAAGACAAATGGGTGCGCCATTCATCGCGAAAGCCAGATTATCAAACCTGAAGGTAGAAAATTTGTCATACAACATAGCAGGTAAAGCTGACAATTTATACATTTATAATTTATGTATTATAATACATTTTGACCTGTATTGATCATACATGGTTTCAACAATCTGTGTTCCAGACATTCCGATTGAATGAACATCAATGTGACTACAAATCATGGATTGACACTGATCAATGACAATGATCAATTCAATTTCATATCCTATTCAAAATACCAATCCAATCTGTGACTATGTGCCATTGCCAACATCAATGATTGATTATCCAGTTCATATAGTAAGCACGATAGCGGATTAAACATTTCAAACGAATTGACTAAAACATCCAAACTGTTGAATATGAATTACTGGAGACTCAAATCACAAACTGTTGAATATGAATTACTGGAGACTCAAATCACAAACTGTTGAATATGAATTACTGGAGACTCAAATCACAAACTGTTGAATATGAATTACTGGAGACTCAAATCACAAACTGTTGAATATGAATTACTGGAGACTCAAATCACAAACTGTTGAATATGAATAACTGGAGACTCAAATCACAACCAACCTGATGATTTATTATTATTCATATACTGATTTTACTGTAGGCTACCTATAGCAAGGACCAGGTGTCCTACATTGTAAATTGATTATTGCTGGATATATCCTTTTTCCAATGTATATGTAATGTAAATGTAAATATTTGTTTGAAGTGCTAAATCTCCACAGTGTTATCTTATCCAGTTGTAACTGGGGTAATGACAACTGACAATGCCTACAGCTACCATTATCACTGATTATACGAATTTGACAGACTAAGTTTCCTTGTAATCCCACACAAGCCCTATACATGTATTCAAACATTCAATGCTGTAGGAACATGTATACTGCACAAGCGACAAAATCTGCTAAATCTTTATACATGTACCAACTTGTCAGTATTACTGGTTATTGTAGGCTACACGCATATACATGTAGCACTGAACACTGTGACAAGTGTTCGCTTTCAGAGCACGATTCACTGACTTTCAAATCCATTGCATATTAGCTAAGTGTGTCAGCTTCAACATAACATCTGTGTTCAGTTGGAATGTGATCTATTCTTGGGACTACTCGCTGTCCGGCTAATACAGGTTTATACCTGCATGAAATGAACATCTATGGACTCCACAGAAAGTGACTGCATTATACCATTCACAAGCTACCGTAACCTATTGTAGTCAGCAGTATGATGTGCCTTCCTACAATATAATAATTATTTATAGCATGCATATTAGTAGTATACAAAGCGTATTTAAAGTCGCATTGACCTCAGAAATTTGCATATTAGGGAGGTCACGGGAGGGTCACAAAAGGTCAATGAGTGCATAGTTCCGGCAGAAAGACCAAAAGCTACCTCCAATCCAGGAGAGTTCCAATTGCTGCAGGGGATGTATTCAGGATGTATTCATGCGCGGTGATGCGGTTTGGCCGCGGTTTTGGCGGTGATTCGGTCTCGGGAAAAAGCTTCCGCGGAGAAAAAGTAGTCCCTAGATAAAATGGTCGGATGGGGTCGAGTGAGGTATCAAAGTGAAGCTTAGGTGAAGGGGCATCTAATGGGCTGGGTGTGGGATTGAAATATCGGCATTGTGCGCATGCGCGGTGGCCGAAGGGTATGGAAATAGCCGTGTTGGAGCTAGGGGAGCCCCTAATGGTCGAATGGGATCGAGTGAGGTATCAAAGTGAAGCATTCGTGAAGGGGCATCTGATGGACTGGGCGTGGGGTTGAAATATCGACATTCTGCGCATGCGCGGTGGCCCAAGGGTATGGAAATAGATGTTTTGAGAGCTAGGGGAGCCCCTAATGGTCGAATGGGGTCATATGAGGTATCAAAGTGAAGCATTCGTGAAGGGGTATTTGATGGCTGGGTGGGTGCATGTAAAATTTTTCCTGAAAAAAAAAAAACGGAACACGGACTTTATCGAAAAACCTGGGAAAATGCCTATATGAGGTATGGAGGGTATATAGGGCTCGGACCACTAAAAAAAAGTCCCTAGCCGTTAACCCCTCTAAATAACCTCTGCCATAGAGGACAAGTTTTTGTGCTGATTTTTTCCCCAGCTTCCTTTTGATAATGAGACAAGGGCTTGCATGGCCAACATTAAGCATGACAAGTGCCCTTTTGAGTTGTGACTTTTATTTTGAATTCACTGCATAATTCATGCCAGTCTGAGGCACTATATGCAGGTGCGTAGACTCTGCTTTTTGGAGGTAAGTTATTCGCCGGAAGTACAGTGCTTGCCAACAGGACGCTCTGGTTCGAAATTTTGATGGGCGACCCCCGCCAAGAAGTAGATGGCGATGCAGGACTTGAATGGAACTACAAACTGCCAGGAGATGGAAGTCCAAAAATAATTAATAAATCAGCCAGGTGCAGTTTCGTTAACATGGCCGTCAATGTAAATTTAATAGTGGTCCGAGCCCTAAAAGCGTAAACACAGAATACATATGTCACCGGTTCAGGTAAGTCATACAAGGAGGCTGGATGTCAATCTCTCACTGATGTCAATTTCATAGTTTAGTGATAAAGATGGCGGAGTTGTATACCACATGAAGAGCAAAATATTTCGAAAAAATTAATTATAATAGCCAATTAGGCTCGAATGGAGCATGTTTACTGTGGACTGGGGTGCAGAAGAAGCAGCCACCCCATTATGGAGTGATTAATATCCAGCCTTTTGGAAAGAAAACATGGAGAATAATTCACGTTCATCGTTTGAAATTTATTCTGCATCATAATATAAATTTAGAAGAATTCACCAGTGACATAAGCCACTTATGTCATCAGTCAAGTTGTCACAATATTGCACACCTGAGTGCAGAAGTCAGTTTTGTTAATAATCAGAGACAGAGGTGTAGGGCCATGGAGAAATGTTCAGGCCATGTATTTTTGGGTAAACAGTATCCAAATTGTTTGTTCAGGGGCACACCTGAATTCACGCATTAACAGGTGAGTCGTCCAACACATCAGGGGAGACAACTCTTGTTCTTTATAATGTGGTCTTTCTCAAAGTCAGGCATGTGTCTTTTCTTGTAGCCTTCTCTTCTTTCTTTTGCCTTATCCGCATCGGTTAGCTTTCTTAGCTTTTATATAGTATTTAAGTTTAATTGCTTTATGGTAGATTTTTCTTCTTTTAACCTCTGGCCTCTGTTTATATGATCTTTCATAATCGCATTGCTTTTGTTTTGTTGTAGGTTTTTGCAGGCAGATGAGCTGAGTTTCTAGGGGTGCAGGGAGTGCTTCAAGTTTCTTATGCTGTGATGTTCCTTCACCGAGATTCAGTCTTAAGACTGTGGTTGGTTCCAGCTCTCGCTGCCGCATTGGTAGGAAAGTTCATATTTTTTGACACTGAGGCACAGAATGCCCTGTTTGTTCCTTCTGACTTACATGTGTTTGAAATTTGGTTTCAAGGGCTGGCTGCTGCATGCAATTTCATATTCAATATTTTTCGCACCAGTATTCTGTCATTGTCATCCAAATTTAACCACTTGATGTTGTTTGCACTCAGACTTCTAGATTTCTTCCACCAACTAGTATTAACCCCTCCACCACAAACTATAGCATGCCTTCTACAACTTCCACAGTTTCCATTATAACAGTCAATTGTTGCATCCAACACCTTAATGTTGAAAGCGACGTTAAACCCTATTCACTCACTCACTCACTCACTCCAACACCTTAGGTAGTCTTTGTACTATTTCAGTTATGTCCCCTGCATAAGTTTGTTTCCAGCATAATCCTCTTTTCACCTCACTGACGGCAAATTGTGGAAGTGGGCAGGTAGGTGTAATGGTGGCGTGGTCCTGTTTTGCCTTATTTCACATATCTTGCAGTTTCCCAGCATGCAACAGTCTCAGACCTATCCTCCCCTGCTCTGCTGGAGCCTTTTGCATACTTTTCTGCTAAATCCGGCTTCTTCGACTCCTTCGGATGTAATAGTTTTGCCTTCCCAGACCTTCCTTCCTCATCCATCATAACCAACTCTGGTGACTTTGCTGAATTCCTCTCTGTCATACCTGGGGTGCCATGCTGATTTTGGCTCATTCTGTTTAGTTGTTTCCACCTCTTCAGAGTTTTTTATGATGCCTGAAGTTGAGGGTGTCTCCTGTGCATGGCAGACTTTTTGGGGAAGTAATTTATGACCCAATTTGAACCGGGTGACCAAGCTCCCTCGCTTTCCTTTCTTAACTCGCTTCCGTTTCTTCGAGTTTCGCATGCTGATCTGGTGATGTTTTAGAGATGTGATGAGATAGCCATGTAATTGGTAAAGTTTATATACTATCTGTCTCTATGACAAAAGTGTGTGTCAATTGATCTGACACCTTTCATCATAGGCTGATCACAGTAATGTATTGCACGTATCACCCTAATGGATACACATGATTATGTGTATTATGGTATGCAGTAGTGACATCAGGGTCTTGCTATTTATTTTTTTTGCCACTGCCTGGCATTTATTTGTGTATTAGATGTCCCCCTTTCATACAGACCAGAATTTGACAGGTACACATTTTTAGTTTTTCCACTGAAATATCATATTTACCATAAAAATCCCCAAAATCTGAATTTTTTTGCATCTTTTTTAAAAATTTATTGAAAAATCCAGAAACAGTTTAGGGATATTTCTATTTAGGTATAGGATTCACAGATGTATGCAGAATCCATTTTGAGACTGATCAGCTCCTCAGTGACAGGAGTTTTCTTGGTTTAGGCAATGCCATAAGGCACCTCACACTATAGTGAATACATGTGTATTGTGAAGAAAGATGGGGGTAGATGTAGTTAATGGTTCATATTCCGAGACATATTTGATGGAAGTAGCTCAGATAGGCTAACATGAAATGGTAAGTGGACAGGTCACATGCCTCCCAAATGTCATTTGGATTGGTTGAATTTAATGTGTCTAGTAGGGCTCGGACCACTAAAAAAAAGTCCCTAGCCGTTAACCCCTCTAAATAACCTCTGCCATAGAGGACAAGTTTTTGTGCTGATTTTTTCCCCAGCTTCCTTTTGATAATGAGACAAGGGCTTGCATGGCCAACATTAAGCATGACAAGTGCCCTTTTGAGTTGTGACTTTTATTTTGAATTCACTGCATAATTCATGCCAGTCTGAGGCACTATATGCAGGTGCGTAGACTCTGCTTTTTGGAGGTAAGTTATTCGCCGGAAGTACAGTGCTTGCCAACAGGACGCTCTGGTTCGAAATTTTGATGGGCGACCCCCGCCAAGAAGTAGATGGCGATGCAGGACTTGAATGGAACTACAAACTGCCAGGAGATGGAAGTCCAAAAATAATTAATAAATCAGCCAGGTGCAGTTTCGTTAACATGGCCGTCAATGTAAATTTAATAGTGGTCCGAGCCCTATAGGTCGCCGGGCTTAACGGGGCTTGCCTGTCAATAGAGTTATCTCCCCCTTGTTCCAGGGTGGGTGTATGTAAAAATTTTCCTGAAAAAATACGGAATACGGACTTTATCCTAAATTACGGGAAAATGCCTATATGGGGTATGGGGGGTATAGGACCATCCTGGGAAACCTACTTCTATACATTTGCGGTAGGGTTGTGGGGTTTCGTTTTACTCGTCTCGTCATTTAGAACATGATAAGAAGTGTCCCCGTGCGAATCGGTGAAATTTTTGAAAAAAGTCACCGAGCCCCATATAGTCCATACTGGGAGTATTAGGATCAATGTTTGTCCCCCTGGGAAACGTACTTCTATACATTTGCGGTAGGGTTGTGGGGTCTCGTTTTACTCGTCTCGTCATTTAGAACATGATAGGAAGTGTCCCCGTGCGAATCGGTGAAATTTTTGAAAAAAGTCACCGAGCCCCATATAGTTCCATACTGGGGTATAGGATCAATGTTTGTCCCCCTGGGAAACGTACTTCTATACATTTGCGGTAGGGTTGTGGGGTCTCGTTTTACTCGTCTCGTCATTTAGAACACGATAGGAAGTGTTGCGGAGCGAATCGGTGAAATTTTTGAAAAAAGTCACCGAGGCCTGGGTAGGCCCATAGGCCTATACTGCATGGCTATGGGTGTATAGGCCCATACGGGGTGGACATGTTGGAGTCTAGGTGAGTCCCTAATGGTCCAATGGGGTCGAGTGAGGTCTTATTTTGAAGCTCTCGTGGAGGAGCACTTGACTACACTAATGGTTCGTCCGTGTTCAATAGTCTGCGCATGCGCAGTCTGGCCATAGTATAGAAAACAGGCATTTTGGGTGCTATGTAGGGGTGTGTTTGGGTTAGAGATGAGCTAATCACGGTTCGAATGGGTCGTGTGAATGTCAAAGTGAAACTTGTGTGGGTAGAAGTCAGAATGGTGTGTTTTTGAATGCATGTCGCGTTAATCTGCGCATGCGCAGTTGATTGTAGTAAGTAAAGTGGCAAAATTTTGGGGCAGTGAAGGAAAGGTATTTGGGGTCGAGATGCTATTCACGGTTCGAATGCGTCCTGGAAGGTGTCATCTTGTAGTTCTCCGGGTGTACATTCCGATTTGAGGGATGTCCGCGTCATCTGTGACGTCATCGGTGACGTCATCGGTACGAGTAGTAGCGAAAGTGGACATTTTCGGGCAGTACATGAAGGTATTTGGGGTCGAGATGGACTATTCACGGTTCGAATGCGTCCTGGGAGGTGTCATCTTG